>JBBPCZ010035525.1:0-13585 GCA_037974445.1 Brycinus macrolepidotus
GTTATCTATAATGTATATGTCCTCATCTCTCTCTCTCTCTCTCTCTCTCTCTCTCTCTCTCTCTCTCTCTCTCTCTCTCACACTGTCTGTCTCCCTCTCTTCCTCTATCTCTATCTATTCTGAGCCTATAGAGGACAGGAACAAGGCTGGGGAACACAGTGTACTAAACCCGGCCACAGCATAATCAGCATCACAGGCACACACACACACACACACACACACACACACACACACACAGGCACATATGCGCCTCTCTTTCATTCACCCACACATTCACATTCACACTCTCTTGTGAACGCAAACATATAGACGCGCACAGCCAAAACAGCACTTTTTCCCTCTAAGTAAGTGGCTTTCTACTCATTTCTATTTAGGGCACAAGGTTCTGGTGTATTTCCCAGAACCTTCTAGATCTGACAGCATTATAGCTTACAGCCTCTTGCATATCTCGGCTCCATCACGCTCACTTTCTAGAATCTTCCGGTTTTAGCTCCATTAGCTCTTAGGCAGACCCATCACATTTAATTATGTTCTGGAGCTGTGCTGGTCAGGCACACACTAGCGTTTGAGACCACGGCTGTTTGTCGTGTATATGTGCTTTTCTGGCCTTGTGTTGTTCGTGGACTCACTTTCCATGTTCAGTTTTAAAAAGAGAACTGCACTATTAGAGTAGCCTAAATACAAAACACCGCAAAAAGTCTATCCACTTTCTAAAAACTTGTCTCCCTGCACAGCCCTTGAGTGATGTATGCAAACCTTGGTTAATCTACAATTTTATGTAGATACTTAACGTGCATGGCAAGCTGGGCATTTTCACTTTAATTCTGATTGATTTTTTAATGATTACCACACTTAATGACCCCCTGAAGCCAGGCCAGTTTATTGAAGAAAGCAAATATCAAAAAAGTACCTTGATGGATTGGTAGCTCATGTGAAACATTATTATAGAGAACAGAAATGGTCCCTAATCTCTCTTGCCTACATTGGAAAATCAGAATTGCTTTTTAGAACACTAGAATCCTTAAAATGTCCAACTGAAAACTGCCCAGTCTGGACTTTTTTCACTTATGGTGCGTAGGTTTATACGGCTACATGAGTTCTCCCTGTCACTCAGAAGCTGGACAGAAGGCTTTACATATTAGATTAACTATCAATGTAATGAGAAAGGGGCCAATTTTGTGAGGGAAAGTCCTGGATATTTGTCACTAAAGCAGAAAGAGCAGCAATTGAAGGAGTCACTGTAAAACTACACTGTGTTTTTTGTGGAAGCCCCCTACTTCACTTGGTGAATTGGTGAATGCAGATAAAGAATTTCACATTACTCACACAGTGTGCTGTGGTGTGTTCATTCGTGACTATAACGGGCCACTTTACTTTTTCCTCATTTTTTGACTGTGTTTTCATAATTATCGCAAGAACTGAAGGCCTCGCTCTAACAGTCTGTAAGGATTTGCGGAGAACAGACTCAGATACAGATAAAACTTTACTTGCTCTCACTCGTAAAACAAACCGTTCAGGGTCACGATTCAACAGACAGATATAACAAAGATGGCTCAGAGTTGAAATACAATAACAGATCCAGGTTACACAGGGGCAGACAGATTCAAGAAGGTTAGGCAAGGCAGGTGATCCACAAGAAACACAACAAAAGTCAAAAAACGAAAACAGGAGTATCAGGGGAAAGGCTAAAGGTATAAGCAAAAAAACAAAGCCGGTTATAAACAGTGATATAAACATTCAGTACACAGCAAAAGGGAATAAGTCTCTAAGTACTCTCAGTCTTTAAATAATGGTAGAACAGGAAGTCCTCCATTAACTAAATTCTATGCTCATTAGCTCCTCTAGTTGTGGGGAGGATGAACAGCAGTGCTGAACGTTACAGTCATGGTTCGTCACAGTATCGCATACAACACCGTACATTGTGGGTACTCTGTAGTCAATAGGGTACATAGTTTGGAGACCACCTATTTCAAAGCACTGTCAGATTGTAAAAACACTCTGAATATTATTCACCGTTTTCAGGCACCACTACTAGATCACATACTCACAAAAGTGTGCAAAATATAAAGAACATTTCTCTGGACAGAACTATAGTTAATTGACAGAGTCAGTTTTTAGTTCTCTTGTTTTAAGTAAAAAATATTTCAGAACAGGGCTCTTCCTTGCAGTTGTTTATTGCCCCCAGCCGCAAGTAGCCCCATGTGTATGTAGTTTTGTATTACTGCAAAATTCAAAGTGACTTGACAAGAACTTTCCTCCCATTAATAAAGACGATTTGTCATGTTTGTGGTATTGAGAAACGCCCCATTTCTCCCACCATGACCCATAAAGGCACAAACGACAGCCGGTCTGGTTTGTTTACAGGCTGGTGACCCTCCCAAAAGCCGCTCGCCTCAAATTGGATTGTGCCGCTGTGAGCCAACGGCGTGAGAGCGAGACGCGAGAGGAGCTGTTAACGGCTTAGTGCGGCAAAGAGGCTCAGGCTTTGTGTATTTTTTTGTTTCCTAAACTTTGGGATTGCTACTAAATCTCATTTGAAGGTTTGCCACGAGCTCATGAGCTTCTTTTGATGGAACTGGGGTCTCCAAAAGCAGCAGCAAGAGTGGTCTGAAAGATGCTGGAGGCTGGAGAGAAACAAACCTGCCGACCCTACTGTAAAGATGGAGAGATTTCCTTTGAAGGCACAGATGGCAGGGAAGAAAGGGTTTTAGATGTTATGTTTGTGTGTGTGTGTGTGTGTGTGTGTGTGTGTGTGTATGAGTGACTGTGTTTGTGTAGAGGGAGGGACTCCTAGATCGCTGATCCCTTTCTCAACTGGCCTTTTTTTTGTTCTCCAAGTCATCGTAGGGATCCAAAAGATACCAAGATATCAACATCATACCAAGATACCAAGATATCAACAACAAAAATCATTATTACAACAATTTGTGTACTTTGTGTATATGCATCTGCACATACAACTTTTTGGAATTCACGAACTGTGTTTGACATATTTGGTGGCACACAAATAGAGAAAAATAGAAAATTACATTTTAATTATTATTTAGAATTCAGGAACTTCTTGTTGTTCCTCAAATACAAAAAGTATTGAACAACAAAAACAAAAAGTACCTTCGGGTTTATTATATTTAAGGGCCATACATTGCTAATAATTTTTTTTCTTCATTTTTTTATTGTTTAACTGTTTAAGATATATTAAAAATCGTTTAAATATCCTCTATTCTGACTGTCTGGCCTGCACTGTCTCTTTCAAAAAGCAGTCCAGGCTGAAACACTCCTAATAACTTCAGTGTGAATGGGCTAAACTGCTGTAGGCTGAATAGGCTGATATTTATGAATGTACCATTTTATTTGACATGATGATAACAGTGAATTCAAAACAGGCACAAAATAGCTACATAAACCAACATTTAACTAATGTTTACATATTACTTTAAAGTCTTCCAGTTATAAAACTATTTTCCATAACATGGGATCTTTAATAGGCATCCATTTATAATATGTATTAATCAGAATATGTGTTCATAATATTACAGTCTCAGTTGTATAAGTTATTATTAATGCTGGGCAACCATTACATATTTTAATCGCGATTAATCACGATTAATTGCATTGTTATGCGCAAAATTCAGTAATGAATTCAAAAGTAGTGTATTGCGCACTTTTATTTTAAAAGTACTGCTATATGAACAAAAGTGCAATAACAATTGGTTTGCAAACACTTTAAACACATAAGGTGCTTTTTAACAGCAGTGTTCCCTTTAAACACAGCTGCAGTGAACAAGTTGCTTTTTACGGATTTTAGCTTCCTACCTTTTTTTTTTTTTTTGACCATGGGTTGGGAAAAAATTTCAGGCCCAGTTAAAGTTCTAAGCTATAAGGCTAATGTAGCTAACACAACAGAAGCTCAAAGCCCGACAATTAGCATGATCCTAAGAGCATGTCTGAGACCAAGGACACACCAAGACAGCTACTGGGCATCAGGCTCCGTCTGGTTGTTGGTGAGGGTTGCTGGTTGCCCACCACCCATAGTCAGTGTAGTGTGTTTGGCTGTAGCTGGTCCTTGTTAGAACTTTTTGGGTCGACTGGTTGTGTTGGACGCGAGAAAGAGAGTGAACCAGGAGAGAAACGAAAGTAAGATAACAGCAACACGAGAAAACTGCTCTCTTGAGAGGGCACCCACAGAGAATTGCCTTATTTTTCAACAACAGTGCAACCAGCGCAAACATTTTATCCCCAGGAAAAGCTACTACTTTCGTCACGCTAAGGTGCACATTTTTCAAATAATAATTTGTTTTTATTGTATTTAGTCTTATCTGTAAAAATACATCACACAAGTAAAAACAGTAGCAGTCATCTTGTTAACTCTTTCTGCACTTTTGATCATTCTTTGAAGCAAACTGAAACCATACATGTCATGGCTGGCTGACTACATTTGTCATGAGGAATAAAATGTCTAAACTTGTTTTTTTTCCATATGATTTGAGGCGCTTTCATACATATGAACACAGGGCAGAGAATCCCACATCCTCAACAATGTGTTCTGAGTGGTCAGTTCAGGATATGAAAGATCAGAGGATTAAGTTCATCTCTGCACCCAACACACACACGCACACGGACGCTGTCCAAGAACCACAGTTATTTCAGGTCACTGCTCTTGCCCAGCAGTGGTTGTGACTGACAGACCAGGGCAGGGCTGCCAAAATGCTCCTGCTCTTGTCACAAGAGAGAATAAGGGCCTCTAAACCATGCAGAACTGCTCTGACTGCAGCCAACTGACTCCACAATAATAATAATAATTTTTATTACTACTACTACTACTACCTTTACTAATTTTATAATAATAAAAAGAAGAAGCTGAATATAAATAGGCAAGATATTTAGTAAATATTTCTGATCAGCTACTGTCGTTCATCCAATGAGGAC
The DNA here is from genome assembly GCA_037974445.1 of Brycinus macrolepidotus. NCBI lineage: Eukaryota > Metazoa > Chordata > Actinopteri > Characiformes > Alestidae > Brycinus > Brycinus macrolepidotus. Next base: position 4,927 of record JBBPCZ010035525.1, read on the forward strand.
ACTCCCTCGCTCCAGGTCATCGAACTATTGAGCTGGTGTTTGTTCTCGTGCCTTGATTTTTGTATCTCCCAAATTGGTGTTCCTTCATATTTATGTTCACCAAGTGTACATTTACTATTATGTCCCCATTAGTTATTGTATCTTGTGTGTTTCTGGACTCTCACATGCTAGCAGCTGTTCTTGGTTTGCTCCGGACTCTAGATCGTTTCTCATTTTGTGTTTGTTATTTTCCAGTTTCAGTTTGTGATCTTGTTCTTCGTTAAACCCTTTTTATTTATCATCTATCGTCGAGTGTGTGTGCCTATATTTGTCTCACAGCCATGACAATCATCTTGCCCTACATTTAAAAATATATTTATAGGGGCTCTTATTATGATAGCATTTGTCGTTCCAGCCTGAACATTTATAATGCTAAGACAACTTATGATGGACAATCAGCCATCTGTTTGAAAACAAGAGTGAACAAAAATATGTGTTCTATGTTAAATTCATTTGAAAATTTGAGTCTGATATCTACTGCAAAGACTGATTTAGTTCTGTAGTTAGATTGGGAAACACACACACGCACACACACACACACACACACACACACACACAGAAACAAATGCCTAATGTTACCTAAAATCAAATTCAAAAGTTCTTATTTTTGAATCTCATTGTCTATCTGGTAGCATATTTGCTATTACAGCTAGCCTTTTATCTTCTATTGTTAAATTAGTGAAATATTTACAGAGCAGCTTACGGTTATAGTTTACATTCTGGTGCACTTAGCGCTCATGTACTGGTGCCTCATTACTCACTGCTGTGTTACTGCACCTGACCGAAAAGCACTTGAACCCATATCACGTTGTACTTCTAGCCTCTGAAAGTAGGAACTTCTGAGGAGGTCTTGAATACAGCATAAGCTCTGCATGAGCGGAGTAACCGGCTGATGACCTTGCTTCAATTAATTAGAGATGTTTGTTTCAGGCTTGTGCGTTCATGTTCCAACAATATGACTGTCAGTCAGTCAGTCGGTGACTCAGTAAGACTCTCGTAGGCTGGACCACCCAACAACAGAGACCGAATAACATTTGAATTTAATAACAGTGGGCGCAACTCATTAGGTTAATTGGGATTTTTACCAACAGCCTTTAAGTTCGTCCAACCTAGCAAAAGTCGCACTGAAAGAAAGCCTTTGTGTGGAGATCAAACTCATTTAGTCAGTATTAGCATTAGCATTTTTGGTGAATCCATTCCTCCAAGTTTGACCATAACGAGGGAAACCTCCGCCAACACCCACAGACACAAGCTGGCCGTTAGTCTGAAGACACTCCAAGCCATACATCATATTGGGGGGCGGTTGTTTATGTGCGGAGAGAGTCACAGGGAAGCTCTGTGTGGAGCACAACATTCTGTCTTCTCATCTGTGCTGTGTCATCGCTTCCACAACAATAGGTTGTGTATGTAGCTGAGAAAGAAAAGAACAAAATTGTATCTGAGAACATGGACGTATGTAGCCGCATTGCTAAAACAATAGTAACAGCCAACTTGAAGCCTGAGTATGGTCTGCGCTTTTGTTCATTTTTATAGGTAACAGTATGTCATGTGGTATCAGAAGCCTCACAAACAAGTCTATGTGAAACTGCTTAAAGTGGATGTTTCAAAATTTCCTCATAATTAAATCATTAATATGAAAACATTCAGAGTGACTTTCACAATATGAAAGTCATTCAGACTGGTTCGCTTCTTTGCTGAGAGGTTTTGCAGAAAATACTGACCGTCCAAAACCTGTCTGAATCTAAGTCAGAAACCCTAGTCATCAATGGGCCAACAGAGACTAGTTGTCAGTTGTAAGACTTCCAGCTGTCTATATACATTTATACATTTCTGTATATTAAACGGTTAAGAACCAAAGTTATTCACTGTTGTTAACGTGAAATGCTCCACTCTAGAGAAACTTACCGAGTCAAATTTGTTAAGCACAGTGGTGACAGAAACCAGATGATGTGAAGAGTTTAATGCTTCTAAAAGCTACATCAGAAAGCAATTACATGAAGTGGTTGTGAATATGTTGCCTGATGCCTGAGGCGTTGATGGTGGGGTAATACATATTGTGTAGTACGATGATACCCAAAGAAAACTTTTTTCGGGTTTCTCACTATTCTAAGATCATCGACATCACTTATAGAACACAAGACATTTCATATCTAACCACTCTGAATGACTTTGTTTACCTCAGCCATTGAAATATACAGGAATGTGTTTACTTTCCCTTTGAACTTTTGACATCTTGACCTTAATTCACTTGGAGGGAGGCATTGGACGAGCTCTTAGACCAGAAATCTTCCTGAGCTGAATGATATAAATGGGTCTAGGAGCCTTCTGTGCCTTTCAGTTTTCAAAAATGGCACGCGTTCAGGTACAGGGCAAACTGTTCCCTCGAATCATTTGGCGCCATAAAAGAATTATCTGGTGTATGATGATCTTGACGCAAGGGCTCATAACAGGATGTCTCCAGTGTTATTTTAGCACCTCATAACCCATACCAACCTATTTTTTCCATGCTGTAGTAAGTGTACTGGTACAGGACTGGCATACTGTAGATAGTATTCCAGAACAGAATGGGTGTTGGATACAGGCATCTGGACAATGCTTTTGAGTACAACGGTCTGTGTCAAAGCCAGACTGCTTTGGATCACTTCTACTTTCCCTTCATACCAACCTCTTGACCCTACATCCTTAAATGCCCTCAACAAGTCTAAGCCTAGCAGGTGATTGTGGAGCTGGGCTTCTGTGTTCACACGCTTCTTTCTGTAATGATCGCTAACCTTATTTCAACTCGACCGTGGACTCCAATTGTGCTGTGTTTTGTTTCCTTTCTTTTTTCTTCTGAGAAAGCCTCTTAGCCTCAGTCACCCTTTTTCGGATGGAGAAACCAGGACGCTGGCTTATAGAAGGGGAAGCTGAAACAGTGGCCTGGGTAAATGTGCCAGTGAAGGTATTTTTACAGTTCAAAAATGACTAATACGCCGCCAATGCAACCACCCACATTGGTGGTTATTTTAGCAAAACAGCCTTGTTTCGCTTGATGCAATGAGTGTTTGTGTGACTAGATAATTACTGCCTGAGAGGTGAGAGGATAAATGAGGACAAGGAATCCGAATTTGAAGCTCCCACCTCTCCTTATCCCTGCTCCTCAAGGAGTTCCATCTCTACCTTCCATTTCCCTTGACAAAGTTGTCTCACCCCATTGCTACCCAATTTTCTCTCTGTTCTCATCTCTCTTCACCAAGGGTTGGTCTTCTAGCTTAATAAAGAATTTAGCTTTAACTACATCTCATAACCTTTCTTGCACTACCTCTAACCACTATCCCTGACTTTAAGCATTTATAAATACCCATATTTGACATTTGTGCAAACTCATACAAACACAACCATGAGATCTCATTGCTATCTATCATTGGGAAACTATGACTACTACAGCTAGACCTCTGGGTCAGGCCATGAATATCAGAACACGGTCAAAAACATGCCTTCATGGCAATCCAACAGTATGTTAGCCCTAAAGTGCATGGCAACATTGCACATGCAACTTTTTTGGACATCTGAAGCTTGTGAAAAGCATTTCATGTGTGATGTTCGTACAAAGGACTGGAAGTGGACGTACATGCAGATGTGATCTTTATTACATAAAAAACAAAACACGGTGGACATAAACATGAAACAGACACTGAACTAAGAACTTAATACTGACAAATAAATAAAGAAGCACAAAGACTAGCTTGAGCTAGAAAGACTACCACGGATACGGATACGAACATGGGAAATAGTACAGCTGACCGACAAAACTAAACGCAAATACTGGTGTATAAATACATGAAGGTAGTACACGACATCTGAGACTGGGCGGGGTTACAAACAAACGGACAGGTATGCATGATGCAGAAGGCAGGCTAGGGGTGGAGTTAAACAAATATCAACAGAAACCATGTGTAAATGTGTTGACAGAGGGGAGCAAGATGAGACAGGATGAGACTGTTCATGTTTTATTTGAAGCTTATAAATAATCAGAAAGATGTATTTTATCTTGTTTGTAGCATTTTTACAGTGATTCCTTCAGTAAAGAGTCCGACTGTAGAGCATCTGAAAGAAACCCGGTGGTGAGGCTGCCACTTCTATTTGCTGTCAGTCACGTATGTAGGACTTCCAGAAGCCCTAAAGTGACATTTTTCTTCATTAAAATTGGTCACACTGTGCAAATCAAAACGTAATAAGTTGATTCCACTGTCACTTCCTAATTATACTGGGGCATTCATTTTTTGGACTTCAGTGCAGCTCCTGAAGGCCTTACCAAAGGGAGAACAAGCTCGTCTGATTGGATGATGTTACATTGGGCGCTTTAAGAATTTAACTCTATTGTTCCATACTGAAATGTAATAACAAAATAAAAGTAGCTCTGTAGTACTTGTCAGATTTAAATACAATCATGATTCCCTTGAATAAAGATGTTTAAAAAAATACAGACATGAATTGTTTTGGTTCCTAGAAAGACCTTCTCAGAAGGTCTGTAGTGCACTGAAGGTTCCTCTCTGCTATTTATACCATAGAATGTCTCAAATAGAACAATCTCCACTTTAATAGGCATTTTTATGTGGAAATGGAAACCTTAATTGCATGATAAAAATAGGCCCAAGCCCACAAACACTACTGTTCTCTTACAACATGCAGCAGGCATTGAACTACAGTCCTCAAATACCAACATCATGCTACATGCTTCATGCAGTACCCCCCGGGCATTTTTCTGTTTATCCATTTTTTTCATTAAAGCCTTGCACAATATGGCGTAACCTTGCTGTGGATTAGTGCTCCTGTGTTCACTAGATCCTTACATAACGGATTGTTTTTCAGCCGCTGTTCTGCATATCTAGGAGGACTTTGTTTGTTGGAGTGAGAAAGATAGAGATAAGAAGGAGCTGCCAGCAGAGCTGCTGCTGTTGCTGCTGCTGCTACACTGGCTGCTCGAAGCCTGAGTGGCTTGTGCACTGACCTGGTTTCAGTGTGACAATAAGAGAAAGAGAGAGAGAGAGAGAGAGAGAGAGAGAGAGAGGGAGAGAGAGAGAGAGAGGCCTTCTGATTTGTGGGCCCCCTTTCTACAGTATAGTTGCGCTGTTTTTATCCTTTTTCCACCGGCCGTGCAGCACCCAGTAGCTGCAGGGCTCGATACAGGAATGGCTCGAATTCCTCATATAAACCAAAGCAAGCACCAGCATGCAGTTGGCCCTTTAACCCTCCTGATTTTCCGGTGTTCTTCAGGGATCAAAGTTCTCCCATATTTCTCCTGTACAGGGATGAATTTTCTCACTATGGTTAACGCAACTTGAAGCAAGTCTAATGACGTTTTAATCAATTGAGGAAAAGCACTCTACACTCAGTGTCAAAGCCAATACACTAGGCTGGTGATTTATTTGATCTATATGACTGTAGCTTTGATTGCCTAGACATCACAATGACGTAGCCACAGTCTTAGCAAATGGTCTGTCCCAAAGTTCACGATTATTATTTTGTTCACATGAGTGTGATTTCCAGCAATTGTCCAAGAGTGTCCCGTTTCTCAAACATGCAAAAGCACTGTGAGCACAAGAACACGATAAACACAAATACATCTTTTTTTCTAGTATATATACTCAATACTATATATTGTAATAAATACTACATCGTATACTTACTATATGCGCTATACAATACCATACACTGTATATCCCACATGTGTTTTTCTTACACATTGTTTCAGGGAAGTACATTAAAACAGTTTAAAATAAAGACACATTTGCTGTCTGTCTAGTAGTTTGTTATTTTACTACACTAGTCAACATGCAAGAATCATGCTCTGGAATCTCTGTTACTCAAAAAGGATGTGTACCCCTAGACCCCCCAGGTCTGCATGGACGGGGATAATGACATGTTCCTAACCAAAGTCATCTGCTGTGTGTTTTATGCCTCAGGAGGAGGAAGGGTTGTTCCCAGCTATATATTCTGAGATGTTAAAGAGGAATTCTGACAATGTTTCAAACCTGTAGCAAAACAAAATGGTTAAGATGTAAACAAAGTCATTCAGAGTGGGCTGATGTGAAATGCTCTGCTCTAGAGAAACATACCAAGTCAGAATTGTTCACAGTGATAGGAATCAGGCGTTCAAATTGTTGAAAGCTACCTCAGAGAAAGTTAGTAATGAATACGTTGCCTGATTATCCTGATACCTGTCGATGGCTTAGAGATGGTTTTGGCCTAGTAGTAGAAGTGGTGAGCAACATTTAAAAGTCCAGGACTGGATGGGCCTGTTTGATTGAGACTTTGGGAAAGGTCCCCAGTGTCAAGGGGGTGTTGCTCTGCCGCCAGACATTGTAGTTAGTAGACAAAATGACCATTTTCCCCCTAAAAAACATATTGTTAGAAATACATTAATGATGAGACGTACATAAACAAATAGTCATCCAAAAATCCATAGGTTTTCTGACTTTTAATCATTTTAACATTATCAACATTATATATAAATACAGAATCTGCATATAGGTTTCATGATTGTTGTGACAAATGAAATAGGTATTTCATTTTATTTTCAAATGACTTGGACTGAATTATGTAGACTTTTTTGGAAAAAAATCCCCTTTGAATGACAGTGTTTAAAATATTTGGCAAACTCTGTTGATTGCATTGGTGTAGCACCTTTCGTCCCAGTAGACTGTGTGTGTGCTTCAGCTAAGACCTCTATGAGAGGATGCCCCAGTGTTCAGAACTACAGGTGCCTCAATAGTGTGCTTCTACTGTGTAAACCAATGCCCCATAGGTTTCACAGTAACATCATTATGGTGTCGCATTTGCCCCTGGCCAGGCCTGGTCATCAGTCACGTGGCTTTATAACGGTAGAAGGGTATTGGTGGAATTTGCCACCTGAGGTCAGTTTCCCACTTTAGTGTATAATGGAAGCTGATAACAGATCAGAGTCAAAGGGCAACTGCTTCTTGGGGTGGAATGGAACGGGCAGTAGAAGTGCAGATACTGGGAGAGGGACACGAGGGGTGACTAACACGTGTCTGGTGCTCTGGGAGGAGTCATTTCAATAGAGGAGGTTAAAGTGCTAAGGTGAGGCCATCTCCTTATTGAATTGCTAACGCTACTCAAGGTTAATGTGTCCTCTTCATGCTTTGCTAAGCATGTTGAAGAGCAGAGGAGCCTGCAAGGTGAGGCTGCTTGATTTTGCGCCTCTAAAGCTGCACTCAGTGTGTGTATACGTGCACGTTCTTCAGGTGATGTTATTCTTGAAGCTGTAGCATGCCATGTTTTTTTGCATGGTGGCTCTTGCATTTAAAACATGGTGGATCCAGAAATGAATTCTAACTTCCATTTGACCCAACCTTAGAAATTTCACCACGCACCAAACTGGTGTCCATCCACCATTCTTCCAGAATCATTAGCGTTAATACACAGTCATATGTTAAAGCTTAAACACCTCTGGTTACTTTTTTTGTGTCTTTCTATGTGGCAATCACTGCTTGTTTGAAAAAATCCAATAGAAATTCTTTCATCGCTTAACTTGCTCATGTCACCATAGGCTGTGTGGATTGTGTGACAAAAATAGTGTCTCTAAATTAAATAACGTAATGGCTAATCTGCTTTAAACCTATTGTGACATACCCAGGAGACACGGTTGATAATCCCACCCTGATGCTAGCTAGCAGTTCGGAGAAGTGGAAAACGGATTTGGACTGGCCCTGAAGTAAAACTGATCGTGATCTCAAATCAGGTAGTCAAAGTCAGGTAGTCACCATCGGAGGTGGCTGGAGGCCTGGTGCCCCTCTGATCAGAAGGTTGTGGGTTTGAATCCCAGGACTACAAGTGGCACCAATGAGATACCCTTGAGCAAAGTACCGCCCCCACGCACTGCACCCTGGGGGCTGGTGAATGGATTAAATGTAGAGAACAATTTTGTGCAGTTCACTCTATGTGCTGTTCTGTGGTATGTTCATGTGTGACAAATGGACTCTTTACATTTATGAAAAAAATTTTTTTGACAGTCGTAATGCTGTGTTATAGTATATCCTATACTTTTCATAAAATTCCATTTGAAATCAACTAAGCTTCTTCATCACTTAACATAACAAAGCTATTACAGCTGTCAAAAAGCTTAATTGCAGTTGTACCTCAAGAGCAGTCAACACTGTTAGGAGGATTCTTGTTTTGCAAAGTGCCAGTGAACAGTAATGGCTGTGTTGACAGAGGTTTCCAAGCTGGCTATGATGTAATACTGAAGAACTCAGCTCGGAGTTGGGTCAGAACCATGACCTTATTGTTCCGTGACATAACCATTTGGACTGTGTTTTATGACTGGATTAGAACTGCCTGACAGTTGACACGTGCAGCCAGAATGGAACCCAGATGTCATATGTAGCACCGCACCAGATGACTGGATCATTCTGATATCAATTTAAAACCTGTTGCAACATGTAGTCTCTTTCTATCTCTCTTTCTCTCTCTCTCTCACACACTCACACACATACACACACACACACATACACACCCACCCACCCACACACAGACACACACACACACACACACACACACACACACACACGCACACGCACACACACACTCTTGTATTATTATTTATATGGGGGTTTCC
>JBBPCZ010035535.1:0-13585 GCA_037974445.1 Brycinus macrolepidotus
AAAAAAAATGACATTTTCTGGCTAACTCAAGTACTCACATGGTGAACATACTGAAAAAATATTTATATATTTATTTTGCACTGTCATGGTCAAAAGGCTCCTGTTGCAGCGATGGTCATGGTTTGGAAAGGTGCCACAGAGTAGGATTACATAATGGATTCCTGACGTGAAACAAGAGGCCAGTGACTGTTACCAACAACAGCATAGTTACACCAGTTTAAAACTGCAGATATGAAAGTGTCCTCTGGTGGGCAGTGTGAACACATTCTGATAACAGATGGTCCATGTCACAGGTGCCCAGTCCTGCCCTGGGGGATCCAGCAGACCTGGCCTTAAAGCTCAGATGCCTCAGGAGGCCTTCATTACCTGGATCAGGCGTTACATTCGGGTAGCAGTTCTGCAAGGTCATAAATCATCAGGACCGGGACTGCTCTGAGTGGTTCGTGCTGCAGAAAAAAAAACATTTTACGTCTGATTCGCGACAGGCACTCTGGCAGTCGTGTTTAGTCTGGACGTTTTATATGAGACGCAGTAACAGAATGGAAAAACGGTGGAGAATACACAGACATGGAGACATAAACATTAAAGGACTAATGGATTGTGTATAGCTGTCAAAGGGTGCCAGAGCTGTTTCTGTGTATGTGTGTCTAAGGGTGTGTAGATAATCCTGAGTGTGTGTTCAGAGGAAGAGTGGAGTGTGCACATAGTGGAGGGGTTGGGCTGCTCCAAGCAAAATGACAGTTCCTTTCATTACACAAATAGTTTCCAGATAAGGGTGTCCTACAGTGGAACACACACATCACTGATAAGAGTCAGCAAGCCGGGATGGTGCAATAGTCTTTGCTCTCGTGCACATGAGGAATCTGCTATCTAGACACCTACTATTTCAACATGTCTTCTGCAATCGAGAGGGAGTTGGTCCTTGCTTGGCTGTAGTAACAGCCTTCCTGCTCTGTGGAAGAAGGACCCCTCAGGGACGGCTAAAATACATGTCTGGCTTGATTTAGTTGCAAAGGACAAAGTTAACCCTTAGAACTCAAAACGTATTAGTAAAATCATATTTCAACAATTGTCTAAAACAGTCTAGAACTGGTGTTTGCTCTCCTACACATTCACCGTTTGCTGCTCTTTCGCTCAGCGCGCCGACGCTCGGCCGCTCTCCGGACCCCCTCCCTCTGCAGGTTTTCCCCACCCACTTGTGGGCGAAGACTATCCTGAAAGTTCTCCCAGGTTCGAAGATCTTGTGTTTTTTCTGTTAGTTTCTAAGACCTAAAATAAAAGAAATTTGGGCATTTTTGTCCTTAATGGGCATTTGTGTGTGAAGCCATTTTTAAATCCCCAGTAGCGGTTATTATTACATGTTTTTAAAATTACAGTAACTTTGGTTCTATGTGACATAGGAACACCAAACAAAGCTCAACATGACATCTGACACCTCGAGCATCAACACAAACTGGGGGAACTTCCATATAAAGAGCTGTTTTGCCGTATAATGACAATTTACCATTTATTTTGCTGCCAGCTGCCATCAGTGCCACTCGTGTTAAAATCTTGAAATGCCAAACCGATTGAAAAAGTGTGATTTTGTTTTCAAGATACAGCTAAGTGAGATAACAACCAAAGCCTTACTATAATTATGTTATGATAAACCTTTAGCATAACACAGAGGCTGGGATTTTGATTTCATTTTTGCATGATATAGATAAACCCTCACATTATATTATTTATTGCAACTGCAATACACCTAGAGAGATGTTAATGGAATTGATGAATCCTTGATGTGGTATGGTTGAAGCTATTGGAACGCCTTGATTCATCAAGTCACAGAAACATCTGAGCTTGGTGAGCATGGAGGCCCGCTGGTGGCATCCCTTCTTAATAAAATTTACGCACGGCCACAACTTGGGAGCTGGTTCCCAATTAATGGCCATGATTTAATTATCTTGTTCCCACTAGTTACTAAATCCTGGCCATGACTGGCCAAATTATCTCTTCACCACACCTTACTTAGTCATGCCCACCCATTGGGATCCCAAGTCTTACTAAGACAAAGGAAGTGACCAGAAGGGCTCCTCAGGTCAGGAGGTACACAACATAGAAAATATAACTAGTTACCTTGTGTGATTTCAGTATTGTCAGATGGTTTACAGACGATACATTGTGCAGATGATTAGGTCTAGACCACAAATGATGCTCTAACTCATGCCAAGAGTAGCCTACTGGATGCTCCATCACTCTGGAGAACAGTTCTACAGCCCAGTGCTGTCTGCAGTGCTCATAAACAGATGTCTGGACACTTCTGGACATACAGTGAACGTGTGTTTGAGTGTCTACAAGCGTGCTGACAAGAGAGTGCTGCTTCAACACAGGTTACATGGGTTTTCATTGTCTGCTTCAAGCATAACGTAATGGTATTGGTTTCCGCTCCGGGGTCATTCTAGGTCTGCTCAGCCTATGCGTGTATGTGCTCTGGAACATTCTGATACAAGAACATCACGTAGTGTCTCAAAGAAGTGACTCTTCTCACCTAGCTCATGTTCTCGTGGTTGAAGTTTTCACACTATGGCCATGCTATCTTTCTTACACTACCCTTCCCCGGGCGGGTCATGACTTTACAGTAAGTGCAGAACCATTTCTTATCAAGATACAGAGATAAGAAATATCAGACTTAAAGATCAATGTAATAGACTGTATGAATATAAATGTATGGATCTCTGTATGAATATAAATGTGTGAGACACTACAAAAGTATAAATGTGGAAAGACACTGCAAACTGGTTAATAAGTAAATTTTCCCCCACAGTCTTCAAGTTAATGTGTTTGCTTTTCCTTTGTCCTGCTCTGTTTCTATTCAGGTGATGTCACTGTGCATGTCCATCTCCAATACACAGTCAACGTACACTGACCTCTGTCCAGGCAAAATTCCTTGAAATACCACATTTCAGAGGAGGGAAATGAACAGCATTACCATTCCTCTTCTCGTTGCCAGGACGACTGGGCCTCATACTTGGTATGCTAACAGTGAGGGAGTGTCTTTTAGGGGTCTCTGAATACCCAGGCCCTAAAAATACCCAGGCCCTAAAAATGTCGTGCAGAAGGATGCTCTTCACACTGCCTCCCATTCAGAGCTCATCTGCCAGCAGCTGGGGAACAGAAAGAGACAAAGACAAAGACGGTGCTTGTGCGGGGGGAGGAAATAGCAAAGATCCTCTTTTAGCTCCAGAGAAGGATAGCTGAAGGGCACCCAACTGCTCCGAGCCCTGATTTGGGCCCAGTTCAAGTCGAACAGGGACTACATGTAACCTTTCATTTTCCCGTGGATAAATGCCACTGCTTTCCTCCTCGTTTCATTCCTAACACATCTAGTCGAGTGACCTCATAAAGCCAGCTGTAATAACTTCACACTCAATGTGAACATATGCATAATGCCAAAAGAATAGCTGGCAGGTGAAGTAGGCCACCTCGTGTGACCTTTCTTGAAAAGCCCAAGATAAGGAAGCTGGTTCTATGCTGCACAGCTGACCAAAAGTTAATCTAAAGCTTTTTTTTTCCAAGCCAAGCTCTTGTTTACCTTCAAATGAATGGCACAGGTTAGAGGGCCCATTTCCTTTTATTGTATTTTTCCTGCTTTTCACATGAGTGGTTTATATATCAGTCATACTTTGTGTATGACCATCACGATTTTCCAACCTTCCTTTATCCTGTTTTTTGCTGTTCTTGTTATTGTGTTGGAAAGTTTTTGCTTACACTGAGATTTTCTACATTTGCATGTTACACTCAATATTTTTTGCTAACAAATACATCTGCAGTTTGTTCACCTCTTGAGAACCTTTATTAGCCAGAAAATATATTTGTTATTGATCACTACTGACCAATAAAAATATATTATAAATAAACATAACCCTAATATAATTATAATCATAATGTGGATCACTGGACAACAGTTAGCCACACAACCAGTTAACAGGATGTCAGACATGCACTGTTATATTCTTTCATCTTATAAAGGAAACTTATTTGGCCTATTGTCATTTATACATTTGACAATGTTTAAAAATCTGCAGTTCATGAAATAAATAAGTGGTATGCAAAAACTTTTGACTGGTAATACACACACACACACACACACACACACACACACACACACATATATATATATATATTGCGTTAACGCATTATTCACTTAACGCAGACAATTATTTTATTGCGCATTATTACTATTATTTTGAAAGTTCATTGCTTTTTCTGTGCTCGACCACTTCACCTCATTCTAACAGGGACACTCGCTACTGAACATAGACTGTTTCTGCTGCTCCCTGATAAAAGAGAAATGTTTCTGCTGGTACCTGTTCAGAAAAAAAAGAAAACAGATTTATAAAAGTTAACTTGCTTTTGCTCGGAAGGTGCCCGTTATAATGTTATGATCGTGGCTCTGGACTCTGAGGGTAACTTGTTTTTCTGTAACAAACTAGATGCCCTGGCAGTGGCAAATAGCTTTGGTTTTATATTAGATTTGTCACTAGATCACATTAATGTTTTACAAAGATTTACAAGAACTGTGTAAAGGGAGTACTGCTGTTAAAAAGCACCTTATTTGTTTGAAGTGTTTGTAAACCAAATGTTATTGCACTTTTGTTCACATAGCAATCCTTTAAAATAAAAGTGCGCAATACACTACTTTTGAATTCATTATTGAATTTTTACGTTATACCCAAATTAATCATGCGATTAATTGGGATTAAAAATTTTAATCATTGCCCAGCATATATATATATATATACATATATATATCACAGCTAAGTGGAGTGAAAAGTACATTTTAAAACTTAATACGTTTTTAGTATTAGTGAAGAATTTGTTTTTAATGACAAAGTCCCTTTGAATGCCAAAGTCAGTGACCACTCTAGTAAAATGTTGAGTGAACATGACCCTCGTGTATGTGGCCAGAAGGCTCATACGCTTGCGCTGCGCTCGACCATTCTCAGTGCATAAGCAATCAGGCTGCTTGTCAAACTGTGGTGAACCACCTTCTTTGCCCAGTGCAAATGATTTCAGCTCCAATTTAGTCTGCAGTGGGTAAACACTACAAACTCTTAAAGTGATAGATCACTCATGTAGCCCAGAAGAAGCATAAATATAGCATAATGTATTTAGTACAGAGTACTTTCTGGAGAGTTTTATTTTGACTTTATATTTCATATTGCTACTGTTTTTGTGTCTCTGTGTCATAGCATAAGCAGTTTGATCTGGGATCAGTAAAATTTTATGATCCTGATTCTGACACCCCGGTTATCATGTGGAGAAGCTGCATGTTCTGGCTGATTGTCGATGTTTTGGGGTAAGGGGAAAGCATTTTATTTTTAGGTCAAAGCAAAATCACTACAATTTCACACATGTACGCAATTACGTCTCTTTTATTTTTGCATTTCTGCAATTTCAACAATAGTCAATTAAAAAAAAATTCTCACATCATACAAATTGTCTATTCTCCAAGCATATAACACGAACACATAAGGCCGAGACACGATACAGTGGCAGATGGCTTTAGATCAAGGAGACTGCGCCTCCTTACAATCGCAGAGGACAGCATTTATTATTATCTTCTTTTTACATGTACATATTCTGTTGGATCCATATAAAGACACTTTAAAGAATGCACAATTCGGAGGTGATTATTAAGTGTTGGTTTGGTAGCCAGAAAAAAAATACAACAAAAAACAAAAGAATGCACTTTTTTGGCAGGCAGAGTCACTTCTTCATACCGGGCCACAGTAGAAACACAAAGTGCTTCTCTCTGCTTTTTTTTTTTTTTTTTTTTAATGAAGTTTTTTATTGACCTGATCAGTATCAATGGCATTGCGGAGAACATGAATGGCACCAAATCAACCTCTGGTAAACGGCTCCGAATTTTTGTTCAGTATTAGTCTAGCTTTTGTAATGATTATTAAGACCTTTGTTTTTTATTATACTCCTAAAATACACTAAACACTATGTACAAGCGGACTTCCGTACGTATGCGTTAGAATTTTAAATAGATCTGACTATAAAAAAATAAAAAAAGTGTAATAATATTGAATAAATTAGAACTTTTTTTTAAGGCTGCCATTCATTCAAGGGGGGAAATGATATTCCTCCCTGTCATACTGAATGGATCAGAATGGATAACTTTAACATGGCTCGGGTGGAATGGAGAACGCCAATAGGGGGTCTATACACCAAAGAGGTTTGGGTGAAAAGAAGCTTTCAGAATACCAGGCTCTGAAGACGTTTAGAACTGATCTTTCTTTTTTTTTGTCTTTTTCTCCTATTTTGCTATGTCCAATTCCATCCGATAGTTAGGCCTCCCCCCAGTTACGTGATGTTACCAAGCTGGGAGGGTGAAGGCTAGCGTGTGCTGCTAACCTGCTAATGTAACATCATTGGATGGCTCAACATGCTTGGAGGAGAACACTAAATGCCAATTCTGTTACATCAGTTGTAAGTGATAGGGAGAGAGGTAGGGCTGTCCTACCCACCCAGAGATACTATTACGCTGTCTTGGACTCCCATTAACGGATGGCTGTGGCATCACTAGCAATCAAACTTGCCTAGACCTTTTTTAAAATGTATTTACCCTTTAAGTGAACCAGACAAATTCTTATTCATGATGGCCTGGCCTGCACCAATAGACAGCTACTGCGATGATAGTCCTGTGTCAATCAAAGAAAGCTGGTTCTAGATATAAGAACTAAATCTCTAGCATGAACACAACTACAGGCGAATCACAGGAAGCACAGCTGCAAGTAAAGACCCCCGGGCTTGGCGTTGAGGAACCTTTTTCAGTCAGACGCCGGGTGAGGAGAGAAGACTGTAATTTGCTTGGCATAGACCTCCCACTGGACCACCTTCAGCGTATTTGGCCCTGTGATCAAATTTACGCGCCCCTGCAGCCGGGACAGAAGCGCTAAAGAGAAGCCAAACGTAAGCCAGCTAAATATAGAATAATGATCAGTCACAGACGGGAAAAGCAGCAGCCACAATACTCATGTCTTTGAGGTCAGCACCATAGATTATCAATCAGAGTGGGGTGGTCAGGGGGCTCGGAAGAAAACGAACTAGTCTCTGATAACAAATGACAAGTCTTCCTCGCTCTCCCTCCCTCTTTTTGGGGCGTCATCATATAAAAATGGCTCTCCATTCGGCAAAAACATGACCGTCATGCTCGTGTCAGTTTCAGTGCTTGTTTTTGTTAGGCTTTTTTTTTTGTTTTTGTTTACGTTTCATTTTTTACGTCACAGCTCCGCTCATTTTTACAGTAGTTGATCTGTTTTTTTTTTTCGTTCTACACAATTATAATGGAAAATAATAATATTAATAATAAAAAATAAACCAAAATTAACAAAAAAAATCAACAAAATCAACCACAGGTAAACAAAACAAAAAACAAAATAAATACAAGAGGGCCCGCCTCTGGGATAAAATGAATGTGTATGCAAACACACACACGCATACACACATATACAAACGTCATGCATGCTAACGGACGCTGCTACACCCGCTGAATGTAGTGATGGTGCTCCAGCGAAGTGGGGAAATTAAAGGTGTGTGTGTGTGTGTGTGTGTGTGTGTGTGTGTGTGTGTGCGTGTGTGTGTGTGCGCGCGTTAGGTCATGTGTGGTTTCGCTACCTAGCTTGATTTGCAGGTTCTTTGTCCAAACCTGCCACTTAAATTAGAAGAATGTCCCATAGACCCCCTAATGGATTACAAATAGCTTTGACTATGACCACAATTAGCCTGCACTGGCTTAGAGGTAGTGAGGGTCAGCGACCGAATGGGGGGATGAGGGTCTGTTATGCATAAACACACACCAAAGAAAGAAGAGGCTGTGTGCTCTGGGACACTGACGTCCCTATGTACTGTAAGAGTATTATATAACCTATGCAAACACAGCACACACACACACACACACACACATACAACCTGGGAGCGAGCAGCATATCGTAATTCATGTGATGGTCATTACAATCCATAATTACAACAAGGAGCAATTAAAAAGTTGCATTAATAACTGATATGGTATTTTTACATGTATTATCTATGGTTAATATCTGTTTATGGCAGATGCTCGTCCAGTTATGTAAGTCTGAAAAT
The DNA here is from genome assembly GCA_037974445.1 of Brycinus macrolepidotus. NCBI lineage: Eukaryota > Metazoa > Chordata > Actinopteri > Characiformes > Alestidae > Brycinus > Brycinus macrolepidotus. The sequence goes on from JBBPCZ010035535.1 coordinate 8,131, forward strand.
TGTCCTCCTTTAACCCATGAAAAACACCTCTGCGGCGGTGCTGCCCATTCCTGGACTTCTCTTTAAAACCGAAGTCACTGCCAGTTCCTTCAGTCTGAATGCCCGAAAGTGGCGGATGGTTCGTTTTGGCTGTAATGACTTAATCAGAGGCATCAAAGAACTCTGAAGTTTGCACAGGCCAAATTATGATGTGCGGAGCTTGGAAAACTCTTTGACAATGTTTAGAGAACACAGGCTCGGCTGGCGACGCTAAACATGAAGTGTAAACATGAAGTGTGTGTTGAACGGTGAAGCACATAAAACAGGTAAAAATAATAAACAACATTTTCAAACAAGTCTTATCTTAAAGGAATATGTCACCCAAGAAAACTAACCTAGACAAGGAGTGAAAGGTAGTGGTGGAAAGTGGTCAACATTTGGCCAACACTAGAATTTAGCGCTGTTTTTGTATTCGAAATGAAAATTTCTCAATATTTAGGAAAATATTTGTACTTTAGATGAAAAATTCCATATATTTAGCAACTTATTTGTACTTTACATGGAAAATTCAATTTATTTAATAACATTTTTGTACTTTAAATGGACAATTCTTCTTTACGACAAAAGAATTTCCCTTGGGATAAATAAAGTTCTTTCTTATCTTATCTTTTTTAGCAACAGTTTTGCACTTTAAATGGAAAATTCCACTTGTTTGGTCACAATTATTTAGCACCGTTAGTACCTTTTTTGTAACTTCAGGTGAATAGTTCTAACTTGGCTAATAGTGACCAAAAGCTAGTGGTGGCCAGAATTTAACATGGTCATATTTGGCTGACACTGGTCCTCTCTTAATAATTAGTGACTTTTTAAAATATTTTAGGTCAATGGTTCTCTTAAAAAGACTAACCAAGCTAAAGATGATTGAAAGCCAATGATGGCTTATAGTCATAATGATTGATTATGGCTGGAACTAGCCTACAGTAATTTATGGTGACAGATGACAACACTTTTAGAGAACATGGGCAGCCTTCCACTCCACAACATTTCCTCTTGCCTGTTGCCTTTTTGCATAGCTCTCTTCTACCTCATATGCATACACAAAGCCTACATACATACAGAAAAAGCATGACGAGTGCATGGACTTGCTTAATGCCCTCCTCTGGGACTCTTTTCTGGTTGGTGTGTCAGAGGGGTTTGCATAATCTGTTGTCTTTAGCCTTATTTTTTTTTTTTTTATAGTGCATTCCAGCATGGCATTAGCACTCAGTGCCAAACTCCGCCCAGCCCCTGACTCATGGGAGAACTACGATGACGAATGAAATGCAAACTATGGAAAAAACACCACATCTCTCAAACCTACAAGAATGTCTCCTGGTATTGTAAACATGACTGCCTACACTTATGTATTGCTCCATCATACACTCAGAACCACAGTTAGGACTCGTCCAACAGGTCCTCGTGCGTTTGTTTTGGCGGTGTGTTACTATCATTCTGGATATGGGCATGGGAAAAGAGTCTACACACACACACACACACACACACACACACACACACACACACACATACACACACATACACACATATACATATACATGCACACACAACTGTTGTGACACATGATCCCTCCCATGTCTATTATATCATCTATCCCACTTATATCAGTGCATGTTTATGTTGTATTGCACAGAACCAGCTGCACATTACTCTAGATGAAGGAATGAGGCGTCCCTCTATCCGCATCGAGCGCCACGCTTGTTGCCGTGCTGGATAGCTTACTCATTCCCATTGTAAACACGTGACTCCACTCGTGCTGTGGACTGGTTTGAAGAAGACACGCGGTCCTCGTTGCTCCGGTGGTGCCTGATGTGACCAGCAGGAGAGGTTAGGCGTGGCCAGAGTCCAAGCAGCCTATCCGTTTAGAAAAAGAACGAGGGGAAAGAGCGGCCAAGCGAATGAAGCAACAGCGGAAGGGAAAAGGCCGAGACGGTGTTGTGAAAAGGCGCGCACAGACCTGATACCCAAATATGTGATGTGATATTACTGAAATAAAAAAAAAAGTTCCTCCTCAATTTGAAGGCCATAGCGCTGTGATGCAGGAGTGTAGCATCCTTCCTTCTCTAGAGCAAAAAACTACTTGAAATGAAAAAAGGAAAGCAAAAGGCAGAGGTTAATGGAGCAGTGAGAAGCTGACGAGTCCTGAAAGGCGTTCTGGCCTTGATAGGTGGATGCGTTGGGTTGGGCAGGCAGCCCTCTGCTCCGTGTGAACGTGATAGACTGAAGGCCATTAATAGTCCACAACAGGCGCCAGGTCTCGGCTCAGAGCGACAGACACGTTGGTGTACAGACTCCTCCGGGACACTAAAGGGGAGTAGTGCAAGTTGTTCAGCCCATCCAGCCTCTGGCGCTCCTTGGAGTGGCGCAGTAATGTGTACCTGGGGAGCAGAAACAACGTCATCATTCCGGCTGCAGAAAAAAATAGCACAACATTTTTCCTTCAGTGTCACTACGACAGTAAAGCTCTGACCTTCTGACCTTTTTTCAGGTAATCAACGTGATCTGTTTTGACATTTCTGGTGCAGAAGATTTTATCCGGCTTTATAAATTGTGCGAGTACATATACTACATATGTACATATATACCATCTTTAGGGTGAACATTATTAAATTCAATGTTTTAAAATCATTTTATTGACTTTTGGCTGGTTTTCTTTTTCAGAGACCAGTTGTATACATGCTGGGGGTTAAAGTTAATTAAAAAAAATAAATGAATAATAATGAAATAAACTAAAAACTGCACTGTAATATGAGGACTGGCAAAATCAGGACATTTTTGTCCATAACAGCAGTTGACAATTCAATTTTCCTGTTTTGTTCATTTTATGCAATTATTAGAGTAAAACAACAACCAAATAGGCCTAAAACAGCTAAACTGGCTGATTAGCTATCTTATAAGACTGTCAACAAATACACGGCACTTTTCACAATCATGTGTAGAGCCAAGATTCTTCAACTGAGACTGAAAGAAAAACACATGTATGCAAGCATATATGTCAAAATTGGCATTAGTTATATACGTAACAAATAAAAAAAAAACAAATAAAACAGTTAAAAGTTAGAACTTTCGTTTTTTGCCTAAGACCCTTAACTTGTCCCAAGGACAGTGATTCCTGCTTTATTTTATGTATATTTATTTATTTTATACCAGCTGATGAAATCAGACTCATTCCACATTCTGCTTGCTGTAATATAAAATGAGTGAAGAGTCTAAACACTGTGGAAAAGAACCACGATCAGCTTAAAGAACTGTAATGATGTAATGACTGAAACAGACGTATAGAAATAATATATGTCATAACTTTTACAGGCCTATGGAATAATATATATTATAACTAACAGCCCTATGGAATAATATATATCATAACTCTAATAAGCCTGTGGAATAATATATGTCATAACTGTAATAGGCCTGTGGAATAATATATATTATAACTAACAGGCCTATGGAATAATATATGGCATAACTGCAAAAAGTCCATGGAATTATATATGTCATAGCTGTTACAGTTCTATGGAATAAAATATGTCATAACTGTAATAGGCCTGTGGAATAATATAGGTAATAACAGTATCAAGTCTGTGGAATAATGTATGTCATAACTGTAACAGGCCTGTGGAATAATATAGGTAATAACAGTATCAAGTCTGAGGAATAATGTATGTCATAACTGTAACAGGCCTGTGGAATAATATATATCATAACTGCAAAAGGTCTATGGAATTATATGTCAGTGCCAGTCCATAGACTGTTCACACATGCATTGCGTATATACGCTATTATGGACTTGTTAGGCATGTGGTAATATGTTACTTCTATTGTATAAGATATAAAGATACATTATCTACTTATAATATAAAGATATCTAAGATGTTGAAAACATTGGGTAAAATGGGCGCATACTTTATGGGATAATATGGAAAATTTTAACATACTAAAATAAGTGCAATCTTCAGATCGATCATGATGCACTGATGCATCCAGTTAGGTGAGGGTCACGGCTCCGGATGGGCTGCTTATTATTGACACCCATCTTGTTTTAGTATTGACTGACAGTCTGTGGAGGAAACTGCCTAAACTGAATCCAGTGGTTTCAAAAATGTATTTTAGTTAATATACAGGAATGGTCCTGACCTGCCCAGAAACTGGACCTCTCCTCGGTGGTGGTGGGGAATGGACATGTAGCGTCCAGTGTCTCCAGGAGGTCGACTCACAGTGTAGCCAGCATACTGAACCCTATAACACACGGACAACAGCCAGCTGCACATCAAAGATATCAAACAGAGAGGCGTAGGTGCATCTGATCCGCTATTGTGGTTTTATTGATATTATTATTATATTATTACCCTCATTTTATTATTGGTTAATGTGGTCAAGATAACATTAGAAAACATCATATACTGCAGATCACTTAAAAAATACAATTTGTCACAATGTACACACTGTGGTTGACAATTTGCTTTTTTATCACTTCCAGCTGCATGGTGGGGGTTGGAATAACCATGTTATTCCAAATTCCTGATGGGTAATGCCAAGTTAACCCCTTAAACTCCAGACTTATTTTTCAGTTGTCAATATCTATAACTTATTTTACTACATATAAACCCATAATATAGTACAAAACATACTTAAGACTTATTATACACTTAGTAACTACTATTACGTAACTGTTATTAATCTAGTCTGTGAGTTATGCAATTAGAAACTGAAGCGTGGGCCCACATAGGCCTGGTTTCTCAGCCTAAATTGTAAAGGCAATGAACAGGAACCACTGAGAGCCCTTTTAAGTCTTGGATTAAGCATCCAGGAAACCACCCCTTAAAGGTTTAAGGGGTTAAACTGGGGATACTGAGAGGAATGTGCTTTTATAAAGTATGTGTATCCAGAGCTGATTAATCTTGTTATTTTTGAACTCAGGTGTGGTGGGGAAGATAATGAAGTAAATGACAGAGACACAAAAAGCAACTGGGAAACATTTACAGACGTGTGTAAGATGTGCAGCTTGAAGAAAACTAGGTAGCTCAAAGTGAGCTGGTTTTGTAGGACAGCAGAGCTCTGCTCCAGTGAAGAAATGTGGGCGAAAAAGACCTGAATTGCATTAGTGAGCAAAATATTTCGGTGTCCTCGAGACCAGGCAGACGCTCATGGAAGTGGCTGTACCGCGTTAAACAACTTAGAATGGGGTTTCTGTTTGGCTTGGGAGAGTTTGCACACTCTTACCTGTTCCAAAGGTCATCGTCTTCCCCTCCCCAGCCCCAGAATGCATTGGGAAAGCCATTTATCTTCTGGAACTGCCTGGCAGTAAGGCCACTGACACCACCGAAAAATTCATCATACGGCAGCCTACACACACACACACACACACACACACACACACACACACACACACACACACACACACACACACACACACGCACACACA
>JBBPCZ010035546.1:0-13585 GCA_037974445.1 Brycinus macrolepidotus
AGCGTGAAGCTCGACATAAACCCACACCTTCAAAATAGGAGTCCCAAATACGAAGTCCCAAATGCAAAGTCCAAACAGACACCTTGGGGACGTCACACATTTCTACTTCTAGTTTAGAGTTTATATTCATCGTTTATTTATAAATGTGTATTCTTTGTGTCTTTTTGTATGCTGTAAAATCTGGAGCCCCACTGTCTCGTCTCACTGTGTACGTTTATGTAGCTGAGATGACAGTAAAATTTACTTTTACTTTGCTTTTGTTGACGGGTGTGGAGTTGGAATGGTGTGAATGACAAACGTTTGCTGTCAGGGTATGAATACAGCTGACACTCCTGTTGATTTAAATGAATAAGGCACATTTATTTAGAAGCAACTTTTGGGAGAACTACAACCCAGGCTTTAAACCAAGCTTCGCAATGCCCTGTCCTCAGATAGTCAAATTTTTGGTTCCAACTCAACTCACACACATAGGGGTAGAAGGAAAATGTGGACCACCACTGTTGTAGAGCATGCTCCATTCTCTGTAGCTTCTTTGTAGCCTCCTTATAACATTTTTTGTTGGTTCTGGCATCTTAATGTTTTTGCTGTGTATACTTCAGTACCCCTTTAAATGCACCAAGTCAAACACAAGTGGAATATCTGAAATTCCATGTGACATATCCTGTTATCCCTCTCTTTCTGTAGGAGGGAGAGTGAAAACATGGAAGAGGAGGTGGTTTATACTGACAGACAGCTGCCTATACTACTTTCAGTACACAACAGTGAGTATGACTTAGCATTGATAAAATCTCAGTAATGTCTTCAGCGACAGTTCCCTGAAAGATTGAGTGCAAAAGTATCTTTCAGTACTGATTAGTCTTCTTTTATTTTCCAGGACAAAGAGCCTAAAGGGATCATCCCCTTGGAGAACCTGAGTGTAAGAGAGGTGGTCGACCCAAATAAACAGGTACTGCTATTAGCTAATGCTATTATACAATATTCAGTGTTGTTTGAGTTACTTTTTTTACCATTTGAAAATAAATGTAGTGGCTGAAATAACCCAATGTGTGTTCTCAATGTAAGGTTTAAGGGGATTATTATAGTTTACACTATATATTTATTGATAAATTATTAGGTGTTATAATTGTTAAAGTACAATTCTCTAAAAATGTTGAGAAGAAGGGTGGGGCAGCTGTTTGGCCTAGTGGTTAGGGTGTTGCCCCTTCAATCAGAAGGTTGTGGGTTTGAATCCCAACTGCTAGTGTCATCACTGAGGTACCCTTGAGTAAGGTACCATCCCCACACACTGCTCCATGGGCAGCCCTCGTTGGTGGCAGCCCCCTGCTTCACTTGGTGAATGGGTTAAATGCAGAGAAAGAATTTCACACTGAGTGCTGTGCTGTGCTGTGGTGTATTCACGTGTGACTATAGGGGTCCACTTTACTTTAATGTGTGGTTAGTGCTTGATGTAGGATTTGATCTGTACTAAATTTATAACAAATGATGGCTGTTATCCTTCATAAACTTAGCCTGCTAGTTTTACTGCTCAAGTACTGCACCCTCCCACTAAACAAGTTATTTTAACTCATCATCTTAAGTTTTCTTTATTTAGTTTTTCTGAAGCAATGAGTTTGCGTACTTTTTTAAGTAATCACGGCTTATTATATTTTACAGTGTACTGACTTTTTGTGGGGTTTTTTTTGGAAGTCTGTCTGAACTCTCCATGTGTCACACCACCTTCCAAACCTGCACTCAGCCACACACTCCTTCTCCGGCTACAGGCCTTGGGATTCTGAATGTTTGTGCTGTAGGGTGTATTGGCAGTGGTTTGTAGGGCAGTAGATATTCTAGAGCTGATGCTTGGCCCCCGATTCACAGAGTCATTACAGAAGTGAAAGTGTGTTCTGAGATTAAGGAAAGAGGGTGAAATGGTAGTTTACTGAGAATAAAGAGTAATGTGAGTAATTAGGAATTCTGCTTTTTGAGTCAGACTCAGCTTGTGCCATTTAACCAAAGACCGAATGGCAAAATGTCTCTATGTGGTTAAAATATGACCTTTTAGCTGGGCACATTTGTGCACATTCCCCATATATGGTTATTGTAAAACATTTTTTTTTTTAATTAACAAAATGAATATTATTTAGTTATTAATTTTATGACCTATTAACATGCAGCAGCTACTATGAATTATCCAGTAACTATATGCATTATTTAGTAATTAATACATATTATGCAGTGATTACTATGAATAATTCAGCACTTGCTATGGACTACTATGGGTTATTCAATAACTAACATGAATTATTCAGTAACTGTTATAAACTATTCAATGACTGTGATAATTATTCATTAACTACAATGAAGTTTTCAGTCTCATAATAAGTAATTAATATGTATTATTCTGTTACTACTATGAATTCTTAAGTAACGTATGTGCATTTTTCAGTAATCACCATGAATTACCTGACTACTACTTATTATTCAGTGATAAGATAAGATAAACCTTTATTAGTCCCACAAGTGGGAAATTTGCAGATGACTGTGAATTGTCCAGTAATGACCATGAATTATTAAGTAGCTGGTATAAGTTATTACAAATTAGTTACTAATTCAGTAACTAATATGAATGATTCAGGAACCACTATGAATTATCCAGTAATTATATTGTATCTACAATTAAATTATCGTGCAAGTTATTAGTATTAGAATAGTTAGTATTAGTAGTTATTAGAGTGAGGAGTCAGGCAAAGACCTGGACTGCACAGCAGATATACTAGTAATCAGTACCCATATGAATTATTCAGTAACTTCTATTAATTAGTCAGCATTTAAAATAATTATTCAGTAACTACCATGAATTATTCAGCAGCTATACAAATTATTCAGTAACTACTATGAATTATTCAGCAGCTATACAAATTATTCAGTAACTATGATAAATTATTCAGTAACTGCTCTGAAAACAGTGAAGAAGTGCGGACCTGCACACTGACCCTTAGAGTTCATGGGGTTAAAGAATGTTTTTTTCTTTGTGTGTGTGTGTGTGTGTGTGTGTGTGTGTGTGTGGTGTGTGTGTGTATGTGTGTATACAGTTTTGCCTGGAGCTCTTTAATCCTCACAGTAAAGGCCAGAACATAAAGGCATGTAAGACTGATCAAGACGGTCGGGTGGTGGTGGGAAAACATCTGTCTTACCGGATCTGCGCCGCTTCTGCTGAGGAATGTACCGACTGGGTTCAGGCCATCAGGTAACACACTGACCCACAGCACCAGAACCAAACCCATATACACACACACCACACTATAATGCTCAACTGAACTGTCCAAAACTAACACGTGTATTCTTTTCTGTGAGACAAACTTCACAGAAAGCTGCTAAAAACACCATTCAACATAATTAGAAACTGTAGCACACAACAGTGACTAGATATGTATGTGTTATATTGTATGTGCTAGGTTTGCTGCAGTCTTTTTTTTGTTTAATTAAGATTTTCAGAGATAAGACTAATAGATTCAGAGGAAACTCCACTTTCTAGAGCTGTGAGGTCACTCTAAGGGACTTTCCTCACTATACTGACGTGACAGAAAGAATGACAGAACGCTACACTGATAAATTCAACGTATTTGATAACAGCTATGGAAAATTGGTGGAACTTTTTAGTTGCTAACAAAGATGGATAAGCCACAGATATCAGGTATCATAGATAAGTCTCAAGCCAGATAAAGTCAGAGGATGATTCAGTCATGCATCTTTGCTGAAGCTTTGAAGCAGGATGGGATTGCAAGAGAAAAAAATAACAAATTAAACCTGTGTGTGTGTTTCTCAATTCTTAGAGCCTGCATCACCAAAGACCCCTTCTACGACCTGGTTTCTGCTCGGAAAAGAAAAATCATCGGAAACGGCAACACAGAGCCTCATCAGTGAGCTCCAAAAAGTTGTTAACCCTTAGAACGCGAGTGGCACGGATCCTTGCTAGAAGCGCAACAAATGGTAAATTGTCATCAGATAGCAAAACAGCTCCTTAAATGGAAGTTCCCCCAGTTTGTGTTGATGCTCGAGGTGTCAGATGTCACACTGAGCTTTGTTTTGTGTTCCTTTGTCACGTAAAACCAAAGTCATTGTCATTTTAAAAACGTAATAATAATAATAACCGCTACTGGGGTTTTAAAAATGGTGTCACATGCAAATGACCATAAAGAACAAAAGTGAACAAATTTCTTTTATTTTATGTCATGACATAAACGAAAAAAACACAAGATCTTTTAGACCTGGAGAACTTTCAGGATAGTCTCCGCCCACAGGTGGGTGGGGAAACCCGCAGAGGGAGGGGGTCCGGAGAGCGGCCGAGTGGCGGTGCGCCGAGAGCAAGAGCAGCAAATGGCGAGTGTGTAGGAGAGCAAACACGGGTTTTAGACTGTTTTACACCTTTTATATTTACTGAAATCAGATTTTACTGATACACTCTGAGGGTTAATATATGCAAATTATAACCACATGTGAGTCTGTGGGCCACTGAGGTCAAATAGGTCTCAGGAATCACTGGATTCCTAAATCGACAGAGAAGTCCCATAGAAATATAACTGTATAGAAACTCTTCACTGAAGGCCAGTATTCATGAGGCCTCATGACACTTACCATAGCTGACATAACTTTTATGTTATGTTAAATCCGAATGCGATGACAAGCCTTTATAAATGTTTATGACGGTTTATACCATCTGTCATAAAAGGTTTATGTAGCCTTATGAATACTGGCTTTCGTAATACCAATCACCTATATACATTTCCTTTGGCTCAGATAGAGCAATGACAATGTAAAGAGCTCCTGAATAAACGTAAACACCTTACAGACATCAAGCTAGGGTTCCTTTCCTACATTAAACTGCACTGGCTAAGATGCCTGTTACCCTATAAGCAATAAATGTAAAAATAAATAGGCTTCCTATATTGACATGAGGGAGCCTCAGGAGCAGTGTGGGTTGTAAAGGGATAGTTCCCTTAGCATTAGCATTAGCCTGTTTGTAGACATAGTCTGACATTTTAGTGGACCAAGCTGTGGTCTAACACTGTGGGTGTACTTCTCACTCGCTCTCTCGCTTCTCATAGTTCATATATTTGACTACATAGGCGTGAGAGATCATTTTCATATTTAATTTAAGCCTTCCAAGAAAGGCTGTATAGTGAATTTCACTTCCACGGTGGTTACTCTACACATGCATCGACTAAATAAGTACAAGAGTACTAACAAGCAGTGCACTGGACCTCAACACAAAGCTACTATTCTTTAGGCCTGGATCAAACCTAAACCAGGTCCACAGGCAATATTTAGGAAAAAAGAATTCCATATATAATGCATGTATTGTGCTTGAAATGTATATGAGGTGTCTATAAGAACTGTAATTACTGTTACAGCTGGATTACAGTAGTACACTTCACATTCGTGTTATTTTCAGAACGTAACATTATGCGTTATATCATTATATATTATGTATATAATTGTCAGGTATTATACAAATGTATTCTGTGCAATTACATGTTGATACCCGAGAAAAAAAATGTTGTTTTGTTGATATATTTATAATTACATAAGGTATTGTAATCCAGCTGCAGCAGTAATTACACTGGTATTGCGCACATTTTTAATGTGTATTTGTATTTACACAATTTTTAGAGACATTTAATATAAAGTTGGACCCAAATGGAAGACCATGAGTATGGCAAGACCCTGAGTATTGTTACATTCCTTTCCTGTTTAATCAATTTTTTGTTCTGTTTAAGTACTCACATTTTGTATTATATTTCAGTGTAGTTTTTATCTAATTCTTTTCAGCAGGCCAATGTTACAAATGTACTACTTTACTACAATAAGCTTTTTATAAAAGATTTCACAAGGGATTCTGTATGTAAATGATTAATTTATTAAATGTTACATATTAAACTTTTAATATGTTTTGGGTGTTTGATTTTGTCCTCTATAAAGTTTCTCAAAACCCATATTTGTGGTGTATGCATCTTATTATATTAGTATTTTACTTTTAAATTTTACTTTTTTGAAGTATTTGATAACAAAACATGGGTTATGTTATAAAATACCCTTTTTTAGTGTGGTTTGCTTCATCACGTGCATATTTGTCTTTTTGGCCCTCTGCCCACCACAAACATTGCAAGACAAAAAAATGATGGCGTCCCTGAAAGAGAAGAATAAATTTAGCAACTGTGTATAATGCTTATAATGTTCTTTTTTTAACCATTTTAATGAAACAGTTTCTTGTGCATTACAAACACTGCTTTTACTGGAGGCCTAAGCATGTACTTCCTTTTGTGTCCGGCAGAGGGCAATATGCATCCATCTGAGAGGAGTTACAAAAATGATGGCAAGCATTTTTGGCTACAAGTGGTTTACGCCATTGTTTAGGGCCCCCAAACCATCTGGGGAGCCTTGAATATGTAGTGAGTTGCTTAGGGTCCCCCAGATGTTCAGGAATGGTTGTGCCAAAATGCTACTCTGTTATTATTAATATAGATAAAGGCCCATTCGACATTCTGCTTGTGACATCCAATTTAAAACCCATGGGAAGCAAATAAGTGAGTAATACGTGCTAAAACTGTGAAGTCCAGTGTTGTCAAGAACTTTCTGAAAGGTGCCTTCTGCCTAGGGCTGCTTTGCAAACCTGAAACTTGTTGCGGTCTTTAGCAGCAAGCTCGTTCTTCCTGTGTCATTTCCTTTACCTCACTCTGTCTCTTTTCATCTTGATCTTGCTTGCCCTCTCCAAAAGGTTAAAGATCATCTCTGTGGTCTGCAAATCTGCATAGCACTAGCATGTAGCACATCACCAACGTTACGCAAAAGAGGTTGAAGAATAAGCATTTTAACTCAAGGGGCTGGATTAAAAAATAGCCGCACTTAGCCAGAAAAAAAGGTAGTGGTTTTTATTAGTAGGACCGAAGATTATAGTGGACAGTCTGACGGTGGTTTTCCAGTGGTGGAATCACCAGTTCCAGTGGTGACTCACTATTCGAATTGCAGTGTAGTCCAGAACTAAGCTGCCATGTCCACTAAGCTGCACTGCCCTTGTCCATGTTCCTTTTGTTTTGTCATTTGCAAAAGAATTCATCATTCCCTGCCAGTGGATTACATTTTACATCATCATTTGGCAGGGGCTTTTACAAAAATTTGCGTATCACAGCTGGAGGAGTGATTTTTTTTTCTTGTGCACCTGCTGCCACGTTATCAGAATCAGAAAACTTCATCGATCCCGGAGGAAATTACTCCATGTCTTGTCCTCGCATTTTAATGTTTTTAAACGCTCTTAATTATTTACAACAGTTATTTCAGTATTAAGCAATTTCCTCCAGTATCAATCAAGTGTCCTGCCCAAGGACTCTTATTGGTGTAGTGTGGAGTGTAGCACAGGGTAGGAATCCAGTCTCACTCTCCAGGGTGGAAGGCAGCGATGTTATCCACTACACTGAAGGAACCCTGGGTTTAAGACATAGAAGCGCGAGACATGAGACACACCTGAGGCTCAAAAAGTCATTTTAATTGTCCTCGGTAGAAAACTAATAATAAAAAAAAAAAAATCACTGTGATCAAACAGAGTGCACAACAATAACAAGGTGCTTGCAGTTCATCCAGTGTATCTGGACATGCACTCACCATTTAATTTATTAGAAACTTCTACCTTACACTTACTGTCCACTTTATGAGCTCCACCAAACCAGGCCCACTGTAGAGGAGTGTAATTACAGACTGCAGATACATAGTTATGCGAGAACCTGGTATCAATGTGCCACGCATGCACCACAACATTGCTGGGTTCTTTACACACAGAACCGTGCAAAAGTCTTAGACACCTGAGAAAAATATATTTAAAACCTGTTTAGCTGAGCAGTATATGCTTTTAAAAGTTAATAGTAGAATAATATTAATAGAGGAAAGAGTGATTTTATGTATGTCTATGTGTTTGCTTAATCATTTCCAGACCTCTTCATGGAAGCCCAGTATTATATTGTATTTCTCATCAAATACCTGGTTCGGCTCAACCGATACTTCATTAAATTAAATCAGGAGCTGCTGATGGAGTTTTACAAATCCACACAAAGGCCGGAGGCATCAAGGTGAAATCTGGAACCCAACCTGTGTTCTCTAGCCAGCTCACAATACTACAAGTACAACAAACAAATCTTTATATTATTTTAAACTTTCTTGTTTCTTTGCATTGATTCCAATGTTAACTTGTGGATTTGCTGGCAGAAAATCCCTCAGATAAATGGCTTTAAACAGTTTGCACAGGAGCCTAAGACTTTTGCACAGCACTTCCATGTGATGAAACGAGGCCATCATGACGGTTCTCTTCGCCATACTGTACCGGATTCACATGGACATGACATGTTCCGGAAAGTTCGGAGAATGACACTGGCATGAAGAACCTGAGGGATAACATTTCTGCCACATTCACTTCAAAAAGAAACATTGAAGGTTTTCATGTAGGGCTGTTCCGTGTGCTCTCGCATACGAATGCCATGTCGTTACGTCAGCAAACATTCTCAGCTTCTTCAGTTCACATACAAACCATTTGACATTTCACGTTTCACATTTCATATTCCAGACTCGTTCTGATTTTAATACTGAAGGGGACAGAAGACATTTGGGAGGTGAAAAGTCATGTCAAATTACTGACTCCTCAAATGTTCTTCTACAGGCACAAATGCAAAAAAGTACAGTCCTGGAGAACGTTCCGCCCTGGTTTCCGAGCATGATGCGCAGGGTGAAATCTTTCAGGAGTTTCTGGACGCTTTCTCATTCCTGTTCAAGCTGGCCTCGTCTCTAATTCTCTAAGATCCTTCATGTTTCTACCTTCTACTCTAGGTCTGTCCACCAGTCTCATGACTGAATACAGTTCTTCTTCTGGTTCCGCCTTCGCCCTCTTGAGCCTGGAAAGAGACAAAGCAAGGGTCACACACAAAGACTGCTTTATTCCACCTTGCCACAAAAGCTCAGGTATCCCGCCATTCAAAGCCAGCAGTTTAATGAACTCCCTGAGAGCTCTGGAGTTAAACTGGGAACAAATGAATCCTTTAGTTATCAGTCCTAGTCTGGGGCTCCCCAAGTTCCAAGGACCCAAATATTTTTGCAGTTCCCCCACTCTAACAACCTCAGCTGAGGAAGGGCTACTTTAAGCAATAGTGATCTGACCACAGGCATAAAGTTATCTTTGAATTTCAGGCTTTTGGAATTTGACCTGAAATTCTGTACAGCAAAAGCATGCTAGGCCAATTACCCAGAGCTCAATAGATGGTATCCTTCCATTGCTAACATATTAAATTAATTTTTGACCTTGTACTGGTGGACTAGTGGTAGAATTCTCACCTGCCACACAGGTGAACAAAAATTTGATGCAATCACGGGCTTTGTGGCCCATGAACACCAATAAGAGTCCATGGGTGAGACTCCTGACGTTAACTCACCCACCCCTGTAACATGATCAAACTGCAAAATGGCTTTAGATAAGAGCTTCTGTCAAGTTTGTAAATGTAATGTCACACACTTCACATGCTCTGTCAAAGTATAGCGACAGCAACAGCGGAAGATACAACACACTGGTAAAACTAGAGATGTAACAATGCAACATCTTATACTGTATTCCAATGTAACATGTTGTATTCTATTGTATGATTAGTGTTTCTGCCCTGTCTGAACGGACAAGGCAAATTACACGGTCAAACAGAGCTAAGAATTTTGCAAATTCTGCCTCTAGGTAGAACCCTTTTCAACCAATCAGATTGCATAGTCAGAACTAACGGTTACATAAAATGAGTTTAGGAGAGTCATAGCAGGGAAAACATGGTGTTTAAGATGTGGAAAGACATACCGTCCTCTTCTCCTGTGTTGATGGTCTGCAGGGACATGCTTCTTTGGCCTAGTTTGGATGACTTCTTGTTACCGAATTTCAGTATATTAGGTTTTTCTATGATCACGAATGTGTCGTCCAGTTCCGTCATGCTGTCGCTCTCTGAGACTTTAGATACTGGAGAGGGAGACAGTGTAGGTTTGGGCGCGTCCTCGGGAGGTGCTTCTGTAGCATGATGAGCTATCTTCGGAGGTACTTCCTTAGCATTATTGGCAATCTTCGGAGGCGCTTCCTTAGCATTATTAGCTATCTTTGTAGCTACTTCCTTAGCATTATTATAATTTTTTGGAGGAGATTCCTTAGCATAATTGGTGATTTTTGAAGGTACTTTCTTGGACTGATTAGTGATTTTTGAAGGCACTTCCTTAGATTGACTATCCTCTTTAGAATGATTAGCTACTTTAGACAGAGTGTCTGTGCTGTGATTGACAGGTTTTGGTGGGCTGCAGTTGGCTGTTTTAGAATCAGTATCATGGCTTGTTGTCCTTAAGTCTGGGCTCTGATTGGGCGATCTGCCTTTGAGGAAAAGCCGGAAGGAGCTACGTTGTTTTTTCAAGCCAAAAGGAGAGGGATTCTTTACATCTCCTTTACTCTCAGCTGTCTCGTTCGTGGCTACGGGTGATGGAGAGGACTTGCCGTCCACGTGTTCTTTACTGTCCAGTGGGGTGTGTAGTAATTTCTCCATATTAGTCTGTCCAACATAATCCTTGATCTTGGAGAGATCTTGCAAGGATCCGGTGATTCCAAGACTGTTGCCCACCACTAGGGCATACTTAGGATTATGATACTTATGTGCAGGAACCTTCAGGTTTACCTGTTTGGAATCTCCCAGAGAGACCTGGAAGCGAGAGCTGGACACAGGCAGTGCAGGCTGGCTGGGAGCAGCTGGGGTTTTGATTACTGGAGCAGGCATGGGGGGTTTAGTAATGTGGAATTCACAGTACAGGTCCACTTTATCAGACACTGCGTACAGTTCTCTGAAGTCGTTGTCAAAAAAGTCCACGACCTGGCCTGACATAACCGTGATGGTGTTACGGTTCATCCGTGAGGAAGTCCATGTAAAGCTGCATGGAACAGTATAGCAGAGAAAGTAATGTTAGTCTACTAGTGGATATATTTGTCTATTAGTCAATACAAAAGTATATTAATGAATATATGAGCATATTATGGAACATATTAGTCTATTAGTGGATATATTAGTCAATACAATAGTATATTAATGAATGTATGAGCATATTAGAAAATATATTAGTCCATTAGCAGATACAATAGTATACTAATGAATACATATTGAATATAGTGTATATATTAGTCTACTAATAGTAATATTTGTCTATTAGTGGATATAATAGTATATTAATGAATATATGAGCATATTATGGAACATAGTCTGTTAGTGGATTATTTGTCTATTAGCAGATATAAAGTAAATTAATGAATATTTGAGCATAGTGGATATATTAGTCTACTACTGGATATATTTGTCTATTAGTGGATATAAAAAGTATATTAATGAGTATATGGGCATGTTAGCGGATATACTCGTCTATTAGTGGATGTAATAATATACTAATGAATATATGAACATGTTAGGGGATATGTTACTCTACTAGTGGATATATATGTCAATTAGTAGATATAATAGTATATTAATGCATATATGAGCATATTATGGAACATATTAGTGTATTAGTGGATATATTTTTCTATTAGCAGATATAATAGTATATTAATGAACACATGAGTATACTGGGGGATATATTAGTCTATTAACAGATATTATATCCTAATGAATATATGAGCATTTTAGTGGATGTGTTAGACTACTATTGGATATATTTGTCTATTAGTGTACATAATAGTATATTAACGAATATATGAGCATATTAGTGGATCTGTTCTACTACTACTTTATATATTTGTCTATTAGTGGATAAAACAGTATATTAATGAACACAGGAGCATATTGGTGGATATGTTAGTCTATTAGCAGATATAGTGTCAATCTGCAGATACAATAATATCCTAATGAATATTTGAGCATTTTGGTAGATACATTACTCTACTAGTGGATATATTTGTCTATAAGTGGATATTTTAGTATACTAATGAATACATGAGCGTATTAGTGGATGTATTAGTCTGCTATTGGATATATTTGTCTGTTAGTGAATATAATGTTATATTAATACATATATGAGCATATTAGTGGATATATTCTACTACTACTTTATGTATTTGTCTGTATGTATGAGCATATTGGTGAATATATTAGTCTAGTATTGGATATATTTGCCTGTTAGTCAATATAACTGTATATTAATGAACATATTAGCATATTAGTGGATATATCTGACTATTACTGGATACACTTATCTGTTAGTGGATATACAGTCTATTAATGAATGTGTTAATATATGGGTATATGCTGACTAAAATATGGTGATATGGGGATAAATGGTGTGCACTAGTCAGCGTTCGGTATATTACTCTACTGATAAATATATTAATCAACCAGTAGACATATTAGTGTTTCTTGGCAAAGACTGGGGAATCAATTCTACATACTGACCTGTATGAGCCGAACATGACCTTTTCTCCATCTACCAGCATGTACTTCGAGCACAGAGACCCCGGGAGTCTACCAAAGGACAGAGCCAGTCCAGAGCCCCTCACTGTCCGCACCCGCAGGCTCTGCACCAGAGAGGAGAAAAATGTTTAATTCACACTCTCATAGTCTGTACAGCTAATGTTAACCCTTGGAATCTACCATTATCACCGCTACAACAAAATAATTCTGTAATTGTGTTTTTTAAAAAAGTTTTTGTCATTTCTTGACAGTCAAAAAGAGAGAGAAAAACGACTTTACAGAATGCAAAACAAATGTAAATGCACTGTAAACTCATTGCAAAAGTTGGGATAGTCAAATGTCCTTTTATTATCCACCCCCCCTTTTAAGTTTTCCTTTTCAAGTTACTTTTACAGTACTTAAGTACCAAAATACAGTTTCATAACACACAACACACTTAAACTCAGCCTAAGCTGTTTCATCTTTGGGACAATTGACCCACCATAAACTTTGCCCTTCGGCCAGACAAGATAAATAGTTTGCGCCCCTGCCCTATGTACTCTAAGATCTTCAAAGGAAGATTTCAAAGGGAGTTTCACGTACACATGCTCTACATATTTTAATGAACAATTAGTGCTCATTTGCTGAATGTAACACTTTGGAAAAAAATGAAAATGAGGCCTGTTTACCCTGTGGAAAAGTATGGCTTCTTTATACTTTTTGTTCTTTATCAAATAAAAAGAAACTGAGCACTAAAATTTGTAGGAAAAAATGTCCTACAAAAACATATTTAAGTGTACATTTAAATTACTTATTTTCAGGTGTTTAAAAAAGACATAATATATATAGGTAAATTGTATATACCTATATACCTAAAAGTTGACCCATATATATATATATATATAACTAAGAGGCAACTTACAATGTCAAAGCAAACTGAAGACAAACTGAAGAAGTAAGTTTGAGATGTAGGTGTGATATGTAGATACAAATGTCCTCACTTAAGCAAACATCCAGGAAGAAACTGGTAAAGGACAAGTTGACGTAAAACTCTTAAACACACACACACACACAACCACACACACACTCACGCACTCACATACACACACACACACACACACACACAC
>JBBPCZ010035557.1:0-13585 GCA_037974445.1 Brycinus macrolepidotus
GATCCTCTTCTTTAACAGCTAAAAAAGCTAAAAAAAAAAAAAAAAAAATAAAGTCCACGTTATTCGCAATGTGAATAACAAAGAACTTGGTGCTCGTGATGATCTCCACTGAAGTGCCTCAGTGTTCAGTGGAGGGTGATCATGTCGTGCCCTCCTGAAGTCACCAACCATCTCTTTAGTTTTGAACACATTCCCAAGATGACTAAGATGGCGGCACGCTAGGACGCAGCGGCTACTCAGGAGCAAACAATAGTGTATAAATAGTGTATTGTTTACTTATTTATGTTACTATTCCGCTGCAACGCAACACATCTGCGACAATGAAGCTCATGTATGATCGGCAGTCTCTTGCCAGCATTGGAGTAAACAATAAAGTGTCGCTGGACGGAGACACGATGGAAAAGCTACGCTGCTACGGCCTCCTCCAAACACCGAGGCTAAAGACCTCGGCCTCGGCTAGCACTGGAGACCGACCGCAAGGACGTTGAAAGCGCTGTGCAAGAAAGCGGAAGTGCGGCAAGCGTGGAGGTGTCTATGCTAGGCTAAAAGCTAACCCTAGCTGGTCAGCTCTTCCCACTGTTTTTCTGTCAAACGTACACTGCATTGGCAACAAAATGGACCACATAAGACTGCCCTCCCGGAAAATAAGACTGACCTCCCACATCCTGATCTCCCAGAAAGAGATGCATCACTGTTGTGTACTAATCTTTACCGAGACATGGCTGCACGAGGGCATTGCCGATACCGCTATCCAGCTACAAGGGCTAACTCAGTTCTGCGCGGACAGGTCAGCTGCATTGTCCGGCAAGACGTGAGGCAGGGGGCTGTGTGTTTACATCAGCAAAGAATGGTGTATGAACGCGGCGAGCACCATGGCACACTGCTCGGCTCTGGTGGAGATTCTGGCAGTGAAATGCAGACCTTTCTACCTCCCCAGAGAGTTTACTTCAGCTATCGTTGTAGCTGTAGTTGTAGCTGTAGCTGCTAAAGCTAACAACATGCTGGGCAAGCTGTACTGGAAGATAAATGACCTGCAAACCGCTCACCCCGATGGACTTTTCATAATCGCGGGTGATTTCAACAACATATCTGTAAAGAAAGTTCTGCCAAAATTTCACCAGCACATTGATTTCGCCACACGTGGGGAAAACATGTTAGACTTTGTTTACACAATCATTCCTGATGCATACAAGGCTGCACCCCACCCCCATCTGGGACAATCAGACCACATTTCTATCCTCCTCACCCCAGCCTACAGACCCATACAGAGACGCACCAGACCAGTCCTGAAACAAGTGAGAACCTGGCCTCAGGGATCCATCTCTGCAATACAGGACTGCTTTTAATGCACTGACTAGGACATTTTCAAAGAGGCTGCCACCTATGACAGAGTGGTGGACCTGGAGCTACACAGCCTCAGTCACTGGCTATATTAGCAAGTGCAACGAGGATGTTGCTGTCTCCAGAACTGTCACCAGCCGGGCAAACCACAAGCCCTGGTTCACTGCAGAGGTGCGTGCGTCAGTGAAGGTCAGAAATGCTGCTTTTAAATCTGGAGACAAGGTGGTTCTTAGTACAGCTAGAGCCAGACTGTCACAGGCTATCAAAGAGGAAAAGCATGCATATGAACAGAAGATCCATGGCCACTTCACAGACTCCAAGGACGCACAACGCATGTGGCAGGGAATACAATTCATCACGGACTATAAACCAACTCCTCAGGCCTGCAGCAGTGATGCCTCCCTGCCAGATGCACTGAATGACGCCTATGCATGGTTTGAGGCACAGAATAAGGAACCAGCGAGGAAAACCACCCCTCCTCCAAGTGAGCAGGTCCTCTGTCTGCCCAGGGCTAATGTCAGTAGATCTCTGAGAAGAGTCAACCCACAAAAAGCTGTGGGGCCAGACAATATACCAGGACGTGTTCTTAGAGAATATGCTGAGCAGCTCACAGACATCTTCACAGACAACTGTAATGCATCCCTGAGCGAAGCGCTGGTTCCTGTCTGCCTCAAAACTACCAAAATCATCCCAGTGCCCAAGAAGTCATCAGTGTTCTGCCTGAATGAGTACCGGCCTGTTGCACTCACCCATCATCACAAAGTGCTTTGAAAGGCTGGTACTGAGGCACATGAAGGCACACCTCCCAGACCAGCTAGACCCGCTGCAGTTTGCATACCGCGCCAACCGGACAACTGATGACTCAATTTCAACTGCCCTTCACCTCACCCTATCTCATCTGGACTCAAAGGACAGCTACGTCAGAATGCTGCTCATAGACTTTAGCTCAGCATTTAACAGTTCAGCACAAACCAAATCATCAAGTTTGCAGATGATACAACAGTGGTGGGGCTCATAAGGAACAATGATGAGTCCGCATACAGAGAGGAGGTCAGACATCCGCCGCGCAACCAGCATCATCACAGATCCCACCCACCCCTCACATGGACTGTTTTCCCCCCTGATATCTGGAAAAAGGTTCAGAAGTATCAGAAGCACCACTACCAGACATCACAACAGCTTCTTTCCACAAGCCATTAGATTCCTGAGCTCAGAACCTGCACCTAACATCAGGAGTCTGAACAGGGTCTGACCTCCTACAGAAACATGACATTTTTAGCCATTCTAAACTCACTGCATCGACATCTTTGAATAAATACTGCCTTAAAACTTGCTGCTAAAAAATGTCTAAAATGACTCTACCTCAGAATACACCCTTATTTGCACTACCTACCTGTTTTTGTACTTTGATGCTGCAATTTTGTAATTTGATGCTGCAATTTTTTACTTCAATATAATGTTGCAGCAGATTTTGTCTCTGCACTTTTCTTTTGGTGACCTGGTCTATGTACATTACACTATTTGCTCCAGAGAACGCTATTTCAACCCTCTGTGTACTTGTGTATGTGGCTGGGCTGACAACAAACTCTCTTGAATCTTGAATCTCCAGAGACAGGTTGTTGGCTCTGTATTAGTCCATTAGACATTGAACCTCCTCTCTGTATACCTCTTCTGTGCTGGCAGAGAACAGCACTATGAGAACATCCTCTGGTTGACCCGGAGAGAGAGAGAGAAAGGGAGTCTCTATTGGGAAACTCCTGCATCCCTTGCTATAGCGGCCTAGCTAGAGCCGAGGGGTATGATAGATACCACAGCACCCTGAGACACTGGCGACCGCCTACTCCACTGTCAACAAGCTGGAGTGAACGTGAGGAGTGGACGACAGCACCAGTATCCCAGTTTACTAGAATGCTCTTTGCCCACCACCTCTCAGCTCTACACCATTCATCTAACGGGAAAAATTCATTACAGAAAGCCTGAGTAAACAAGTAGGTTCATGGGGGTATTTGGGTGCGAGGCCATTCAGGGCTTTATATCAATAGTAGTATTTTATAATTAATATGAAATTTGATCAGAAGCCAAGTCTGGATAATATTGGACTAAATGTGGTCAGATTTCCCGGTTCTAGTGAGGACTCTAGCATGCTGCATTCTGGACTAGTTGAAGCTTATTTAAGTTTTTGTTGGAACAGCCTGACAGGAGGCTGTTACAATAATCGAGTCTGGAGGTAATAAAGGCGTGGACTAATATTTCTGCATCATGCATCAGTTTTGGACCTAGTTTTAATGCAGTCCTCAGTCTTTTGTTTATCATTTGAGTTGACAGAGATATAAAGTTGTGTGTCATCTTCATAGTACTGGAAGCTGATTCCATGTTTACGGATAATCATACCTAATGGCAGCATGTACAATGTAAATAAAAGAGGTCCTAATACAGAACCTTGTGGGACACCATATTTTACTTTCGTGAGCACTGAGGATTTCAATATTAACTCTTTACAAACTGATAGCGCTCGGTTAGATAAGATCTAAACCAGGATAAGGCTGTTCCTGTGACTCCAACCAGGTTTTCTAGTCTATCTAATAGAATAGAGAGGTCAGTGGTGTTGAATGTTGTCGAACTAAGGTCAAACAAAACCAGCAAAGAAACAAATATTTTTTCCCCAGACAGTATTTATTATCTTTACTAGGGCTGTTTCAGTGCTGTGATGAGGCTGGAAGCCAGATAGGAATTTTTCATACATGTGGTTTTCATGCAGTAGTGACCATAATGTTGGGCCATGACTTTCTCTAAAATCTTAAATAGAAATGGTAGATTGGAAATAGGTTGATAATTTGAGAGCTTGCATGGATCAAGATTTTTATTTAACAGAAGCTTATTAACTCCTAACTAAGTATTGGTTATCTACCAAAAACCTTTAAACTAGAAGTTTAATACTGATAGGAGAAGTCCGATAATTACTGGTAGAACTTCCTTAAGCAGACTAGTAAGAATAGAATTGAATTGATTTTGAAGAGAGAATAATTGTAGTGAGTTCTGCTTGTCAGACTGGATTAAAAGATGCCAGTTCCACTACGCCTATGTTTTGAACAGTATCTGCATCGGCTGTATCAGGCAGCAGACATGGTGGGATTATTTTTGTTAGCTTCAATTAGGCTGAGCACCCCACAGTAAGTGCTCCGCTGTCATCTCTAAGGCTCTCCTTCCAGGCAGAGTAAAAAGAATCTAGGTTGATTAACTGGTGCTCATGTGGGGAAGCTCTCACATGAGGGAGAGCTTTTCGACTATGCCGCCGCATCGTCACCCAATCGCCCTGCAGCGGGGGCTCTACAGCCGGAGTCGAGCGTGTCCTATCTCCTCCTAAGGCACCCGGAGTTGCTAGCAACAAGCTTGACTCTTGCCTCCTATCCCTAATTAAAGTTCGGATGTACTCCTAACTCAGAAACCTTTTCCGTCAAAGACAAAACTGGCACTTCATGCAAGTAAAGTCTCCACTAATGCTAGCAGCAGCGAAAGAGGCTGAACTAAACATGCCACACTCAGAGCAGACAAGGTCTTAACCACATCCCATACTGAAACTTACCATTTATCAGTCAAATCTTCTCTGAGTCAGTGGATTGATGGCATTGCTGACCGATGAAAATTGTTCATTAATCTTCAAACTGTCAGGTTAACTCACTAGCATTTTACTATTAATTACTAGAGCAAAATACAAACAAATGTTCCTAATCTGGGTGGCTGTATCCAAAACCTGAGCAAAAACACAGCAGTCTCTGAACACAATCTGGGTAGTTCTCTGAAGTTGGATCTTATCCAGTTTATTGTCCAGGGAGCACACACTGGCGAGTAGGATGGACGGGATAGCTGGACGGCTAGCATTAGCTTTTAGCTTTGCGTGGAACCCTGCCCACTTCTGCTTCCTCACACACCACTTGCCCTCCCCCGGCCAGCAGCATCAGGTGACAATGTGCTCTGAGGGCCTGGTCCCTGCAGCAAGCCGAGGTCGCGAAGCTTGTTCAGCAGTCGATCCTCAAGGAATTTTCTTGTCTATATCTGAACTGAAGTGGGGTC
The DNA here is from genome assembly GCA_037974445.1 of Brycinus macrolepidotus. NCBI lineage: Eukaryota > Metazoa > Chordata > Actinopteri > Characiformes > Alestidae > Brycinus > Brycinus macrolepidotus. The sequence goes on from JBBPCZ010035557.1 coordinate 5,413, forward strand.
TGATGGTCGTAGACTTATGTACTCATGTGAGCGAAGGTTTGGTGTGAAAGTCGACTCAAAACTACACTTTTGCACGAAAGTGTTGAACCCAGAGAAACCACTGTGACTTTGTTCGCTGCCATCTTGGTAGAGGTCCGAATGACTAGAAATTTTGTGTGTGAGAGTGAAAAATATGATCCTCTCCAAAGTCTGTACAGAATGATGATGCAGACAGGCCTGCTTTGAAATTATGGAAATATTTCTTAGTCAATTTTCATGCCATTCTAAGAGAAAAAGTTCAGTTTCGGGTTTCAGTTGACAGATATGTTTTAATATTTTTTCAAACAAACTCAAAACCTTTTAAATAGGCCCATGATACCTTACCCCTGTGTTCCACTTTACCTGGTAAGCATTAAGGCAATGCCTCTGTCTAATTGAGAAGTAACACACTTGTGAGTAAAGGAATATGCTCTATAAGCTTTGCTGCCATCTGTTTGTTGCTGGCAGTTGCCATTAGCAGCCTAGTTGCTGTGCACCCCTAAGCGTAGGTTGGCACTATCACCCCTGGTTGGCTTCAAGTTGTACACCACAGAATACATGGTTTCAGGTGTGCTATATTGGGCACAAGGCAGCACTATCACCCCTGGTGGCCTTCTGCCCAACCTCTCCAGAGTACAGGGTGGTGCTCTCACTGCTTCTTCTTCAGATGTGCTCCTCTGAGCTCAGACTAATGCTGTTGTCTGGTGCAATTTCATAATAAAAATCTCAAAATATTAGTAGAATCTCAGCTAAGCAGCAATATAGGTAAACTTAATGATCAGTATCGTTTTTATTATCGTTTTACCCTGTTACCATTTAGCTAAGTTATCTGCTAAGCTTGCAGCCTGTTCTAGAGAGGACAGAATAAAGTCCAGGTACAGAGAATATAAAGTGGTTAAACTTACAAAGGGTTAAACTCTAAGAGAATCCCACAAAAAACATGTTCTTTTCAGAGCCCCTACCAGACAAACACTGTCTCAAACAGTTGTATTCTCAACATTCAGATATTTTTTATCACAAATAACACCAGAACATTTCTAATATTTCTCCCTCTACAAACTACTACAAGAGCAATGAAGCTGTGAACAGGGGTGGAGTTAGAGTGAATACATTATCAGTGGGCATGGTTAGACTACCATGGTATTCAATCAGATCATCTCCTCTCGTCTGGCATTACTGATACTGAGAGTTGACTGACTAATATTACTGATTATGAAAGCTGATTGGTTAGCATCACTGATACTGAGAGCAGATTCGTTATCTTCACTGATACTAAGAGCCCATTAATGCTAATTAGTTGATGAAATGTTTGTGTGTGTTTCTTCTTTAGGGTGGAGTATGGCAGTAAAATCAGGATGAAACCAGGATTGAGGAAATGTAAGTCATACACACACACACACACACACACACACATACACACACACACACACACACAGTTCAGATTACAGGAGATAACACTGTGTATATGTGTGCGTGTGTGTGTGTTTGTGTGTGTGTGTGTGTGTGTGCATGTGCGCACAGATGCCTGTAATCTCACTCTGGACCCAAACACAGCATACACACGTCTCTCTCTGTCTGAGGGAAACAGAAAGGTGGAGCGTGTGAGAGAAGATCAGCCGTATCCGAATCATCCAGACAGATTTGACGGGTTTCCGCAGGTTCTGAGTGTGGAGAGTCTGAGCAGACGCTGTTACTGGGAGACTGAGTGGAGCGGGTTTAGTGGGTATGGTGGTGGTTCTGTAGGCATCTCCTATAGAGGAATCAGGAGAAAAGGAAACAGTGCTGAGTGTCGGTTTGGATTCAATAATCAGTCCTGTAGTCTGGAGTTCACTGGTAATAGTTTCTCTGTTAGACACAATAAGAAGGAAACTAAGATCCCTGTCTCCTTCGCCACCTTCTTCTTCCACAGAGTCGGAGTGTATCTGGATTGGAAGGCGGGTACTCTGTCCTTCTACAACATCTCCCCTAACACACACACACTGACCCACCTACACACATTCCACACCACATTCACTGAGCCCCTTTACGCTGGGTTTTGGGTTTGGTATTCAATGCAGCTGTGTGTGATAGAATAGAGTGATAGAATAGTGTGTGTGTGTGTATTACAGAGGATTTACGAGTAAAAGAACCAGTCACTATGAAATGAATTAATGAATGAAATGAATTACCTTTGTCACCTGTTGATTGTTTTTTTGATTCCTGTCATTAAGCTTCATTTTCACCTGTTTTATGTCTTGCCGTTAATTTCACTAGGTTTGTCCTTGATCTTTCAGTATTGTTATTGGCAAATTAGGAAGTTCCATCAGCTCAATAAATCAGTACTCCCCAGTCAACAAAAAAATCTAACTGAACTGAAGGTGGGGACAGTAAAATTCTGTTTCACTTAGAGCGGCAAAATGCTTCTCACCCACACTTAAAATATTCCCATATGGGATGAAAACAGTAAACATGGCAACCACGTCCCTCTTTATACATCATGGTGTTTTTGTTTGCATGGATTCATTCACCCTCACTGCTGTGTTTCAGTAAAAAAAAAAAAAAATCATGTTAAATAAAGATCATTTGTGTATCTAAGATAAGATAAGATAGGATAAACCTTTATTAGTCCCACAGGTGGGAAATTTGTATTGTTATGGAAGAAAGAAGAAAATTAAGAGCAGCAAAACAATAGATTAAAAGCTATACAACAAAACAAGATACAATAAGAAGTGCACTTTAAGACCAATACAAAAAATATAAATATGGACATTTGTATGTGTTGTACATAGTGGAAATATATGTATATATGAATGAACAATGTGGATATATAAAAAGATACACATTGGAGTGTCCTCAGCAGGCACTAGCATAACAGTAATAATGTAACAGACAAGTTACACATCTGGCGTTAGTCTATACATTGTTCTGTAAACATTCCAGTCCTGGCCTGTAACACACACACACACACACACTTGTGGAGCTCATCACCAAGTATTTCCACTATCTGAGAAGCTTCTTGCAGGAAGATGAAGTGAGGCATGCCGCCTGAGTCTTCCACACATCCCATATGTCCATTTATGTCTAGACTTTTTTTATGTTCTAGGTGTTAGTGTTGAGGTCTAAAGGCTCTATCTGCTTCAGAGTCCTAAATGCAATAAACAAAATAATAAACTCAGACATAATGTGTCCCACAACAAAACAGTGCAGGAACACACACTCAGCTCTCTATGGTGACAGCAGGGACAGAGACCACTGTAACATGTTTAATGTTTTTTTTCATGACTCACTGTTGTAAAATTGCACTACTATAAGAAATCATACCTGAACACAAGTCCCATTGAAGTGCTGTATGTGGAACAAAAACACATCTTAAAGTATATCCCACATCTGCTGTAGTGTTTAGTTATGTTCTTCGAGAGTTTTCCTGGTAAAAGCCTTAGCACCTGAAATGAAATCGTGCAATAATGTATTGAAGAGCAGCTCTAGTACAACCAAAACTGAACTGTGATCATAGCCCTTTTCAGTAAATGCAGCTTTTTTATTGATCTTTAAGGAAATCATTATGATTTTTTGACATGGAAGAAAGCCTCAGGCCTCTATAAACGCACACAGACAACAGGGTATTTACACTTGAGCATGCGACTCAGGGGATCACTTTAAAGTTCTTTTCCAGGTAACTGACAGAGGCAGAATGTAACCATGATGTGTGTGTGTGTGTGTGTGTGTGTGTGTGTGTGTGTGTGTGTGTGTGTGTGTGTGTGCATGTGTCTGTGTGTGTGCTAGTGGGGGTGCTTGGAAGAGAGGGAGTTATGAGCTTATTTGGCTTTGGAATTTATAACCTCTCCAGTTTTATTGCCTTCCATGGGTGGTGGGAGAGAATAATGACCAAGCTTTTGGAGGCAGATTTGAATTTACTCCACTATACAAGCATTTACAAACAGAATGGCAGAAATAAACATTTTAAAGCTTAGTGATGGAAGTGGCAATACATAGAACCAACTTCTGAAATTAATATTTACTAGAGGAAAATATTTTATTAACATAAGGCATTTGGCTGACACCCTTATCGAGAGTGACTTACAATCATTAGTTACAGGGTCAGTCCCCTTGGAACAACTGAGGATTAAGTGTCTTGCTTAAGGACACAAAGTGGGGGAGGGGGGGGTTCAATCTGCAACTTTGTGGTCATCAGGTTCACAGGCAAGTGTTTTACCCACTACGCTACTACCACCTAAGACTCACTTCTACCAACTGGACATCAGTATGGAGATGACCATATTAGTACACAAAAGGAAAAGAGAGAGAGACAGAGAGAGATTGCGTACAATAGACTTGTGCATCCGCTTGCATATGAAAGTGGAACCAAAGATCACAGCAGCTCGCTTTGTTAAACCAAAACTCTGAAAACAAATGCTTTCTTTTTCTTTTTTTTACATTTTATACTTTATTACTGGGTGAAGTGTAATGCACATTGAAATTATCACATACAACCGTGAGGTCATGGGCGCCGGAACCATTGAATGATTTTCATAATCAATTTCATAATCATTCATTTCTTCCCCCCCACTTTTTGTTTCCCGAGACATAGAGCTCGGCGCGCATCCCCCCCCCCCCCCAACCTCTCAGACAATCTGACCACCTATCACTGCTTCTGGTACCAGCATACAGATCCCTCAGCCGCAAGTCAAGACCCACCATCCGAACTGTTAAAATCTGGCCAGAAGAGCCCACAGCACAGCTTCAGTACTGACCACAAGGGATATACAGCGCACACTATAGAGAGTAAATCCACACAAAGCTGTAGGCCCAGACGGCATTCCAGTTCGGGTTCTCAGGGACTGTGCTAGACAACTTGTTGTAGTTTTCACTGCTATCTTCAGTCCATCTCTATCTCTGTCAACATTCCCAAAGTGCCTGAAATGTGCCATCATTGTGCCATTGCCAAAGAAAACAAACATCACCTCTATGAATAACAGCCAGTGACCCTCCCACAGTGATTAAGTGTTTTGAAAGACTGGTGCTCTCACATCCAAAACTCCCTCCCAGCAACACTAGACCCATACCAGTTTGCCTACAGAGCAAACAGATTCACAAAGGATGCCATCTCTCTGGCTCTCCACACCACACTGACTCACCTGGAGAGACAGAACATGTATGTGAGGATGTTTTTTGTGGACTATAACTCTGCTTTTAACTCCATCATTCCCAGCAAACTGACCAGCAAACTCCACCAGCTCGGCCTGAGCCCTTCGCTCTGCAATTGTATCCAGGATTCCCTGACAGAGTGTCCTCAGGATTGAGAGAATGGGCCACCACACATCCTCTGTTATTACCCTGAGCACTGGCACACCACACAGGTGTGTGCTCAGCCCCTCCTCTATTCCCTCTTCACCCATGACTGTGTCCCCATATTTAACACCAGCACCATAGTGAAGTTTGCGAATGACACAGCTGTGATCAGGCTGATCACCAACAACAACGAATCAGCCTACAGAGCAGAGGTACAGAACCTGATGGACTGGTGCTCAGAGAACAACCTGACTCTGAATGCTGCAAAGACCAAAGAGCTCATTGTGAACTTCAGGAGATCCTGGGTTGAGGTCTTTTAATTTTCATTTTTCGTTTTTATAGCTCTGTTGGTTAACAAACTGAATTCATTTGTAGCTTTATTTGGCACAGGCCAAATTGAGCCCCATACCAGGAAGTGATGCTACCCCACTTGTAACACTGCACAGAAGAAAATACACAGAACACTTGAGTCAAAGCCCCAAATGGTTAAACATGGAGTAATATCAGCTCTTCTGTTCTGGGCCTCAGAGCTGCCTTCAGTATGACTACACAAAAAATACTTACAGACTGGAAAACTAGGCAGGACTCCAGAATAGAAACTCCTGTAAAACATCAGATGTGGGCAAAACTCACAGAGTCATTTAGAACAGCAGGCCATAAACATCCCTACCCACCTGGGCCTTTCACTCTGGTTCAGCTCCTGCACTTTGTATCCATAAACCACTTTGCAATCTATTTTCAGTTGTAATTGCTTTTTCTGTTATCTTTCTGCATTGTATTGAATTAAGGTTGAGTTTTATTTTGAATTTTAACTCTTTTACCTTAAGCGTTGCCTTTAAAGTAATTCTGCTGGGTGATTTGAATACACACATGGATAATATCAATGATACTCCTACTTGGGATTTTACATCATGTCTTGACAGTCTTGGTTTACAGCAATTCATAGAATTTCCTACTCACTCTATAAGTCATATTCTTGATCTTATATGTTGCTCTGGTGTTATTCCTTTAAACTGTACGCCATCTGAAGAATCCATATCTGATCATAAGCTTGTGTCTTTTAATGTTAACCTAACGTTATCTGAACCTAACCAACTTCGTAACCATCTCATTTCATAACATTAAGAACACTGACTTCTGCTTTCCTCTATGGAACTGATAACTTCCTCAACAGAGACAATCCATTTACCCTGGATGAACTGGTCTCCTTCTACAATAATGGACTACAGAGCCTACTAGATGGTGTTGCTCCTGCTAAAACTGTCTCATTTACCCACTCTGCTCCCTGGTATACTCCTGAATTATAGCAACTTAAACCCAAAGACCGCTGTTTGGAACGAATCTATACAAAAACTGGGTTTGTTCATAAGAATATGCATCACGAACGCATATTATTATAAGGATGCTCTTTTTACAGTTAAAACTGTTTACTATGCATACTTACTTAAGTCTGACAAAGGGAACACAAGGGCGTTCCCTACTGCCGATTTTAAAGGTTCAATCACTGATAGCTGAGCTGTTTCGGTGGAATGCCTGGTCTTGAAACCAGACTGGTTTGTATCAAGGAGATCATTCTGACAGAGGAGTTCTGAGCCACCTTTTCAGAGGCAAAGACTTCCGCTGAGAGGTTTGTTTCTGGTATAGTTGAAGGAAGAGAGAGCAGCGTTTTGAAGGTAGAGAATAGGTTTTGAGTGTCTGTGGTGCAGTTAATTTTGTTGCTGTAGAATGTGGCTTTGGCATCCGTGATCCGAGGTTCATTTATTGACTGCAGACTGACAATTCCACAGCCCCACAGACAAGGGTGCCTGAGCAGAAGCAGAATACTGTAGAGACCTCAGGTAGGTCGGGTTTCTCCATCTTTTCGGATAGCGATACGGTCTGCAGATACCAGTGACAACAGGAATGTAGTGGAAGCAAATGGCTTATTTAGGGTAATGGAAGTGCCCTGGGGTGAGTAGAGCTGATAGCCTTGTCATAACAGAAGGTCCAGCCCACCAGAGCAGCTCTGAGTCTGACCATCATGACCTCTGACCTGATGGAGTTTCATAGACTAAGTCTGATGACTTCCAGTGTTTAATGATCTGTAAACTGTTTATAAGATCAGTGGATGAAAATAAAGAAGTAGGACCAATGCTGTTATAGATTTTGCATCATTGGCATAAAAGTGAAATTTTAGATCGTTTTTGTGCTTTATTTTGTTACCATGATTTCATGGCAGACAGTAAGTGCAGAAAAATGTCATTAACCTGCTGTAAACATGAACAAAATGTGATTAAATGTAATTGTTGACCAAAAACATAATTCCTCTAAGATATTTTGGATGACACTTTATGTGAATTCTGTGTGCTCATATAAAGTCATGGTATAGAATATTATGCTGCTGTAGTATAATATTCTATACCATAGAACCCTTCCGGTCTTTATCTGACTCTGTGATAGTTTGGTTTATTTTAAATGTTTGCATGTAATAACAATAATAATAATAATAATAATAATAATAATAAACTTGTAATTGAAATAATTAGACATATAATTAATTCACTGTAACTTTGTGGTGTAGAGGTTCAGCTGTTCAGCAGAAAAATGATAGAAGATTTAAACACAATCACACACACGCACACACACACACACTATGCCATCACGAAGACACAGACACAAACTGATCTATCACCACACATACTTATTTACACATATTTACACACAAACACACACATTTCTTATACTTTGTCTTTTTCTTATTCTTCTTCTTCTTCTTATTGTTATTGTTATTACTATTATTATTATAAAAATATATATTATAAACCTCTGAAGAGAGACCGATGGAGAGTGAAGATAAACACACACTTCACCCCGAACATCTGAGGAGAGACCGATGGAGAGTGAAGAT
>JBBPCZ010035577.1:0-13583 GCA_037974445.1 Brycinus macrolepidotus
TATGTAGGCTGAAAAAATTGGTTTTTATATGTATTTATATAAATGTAGCAGCAATATGTACATTGTGCAAATGGAATATTAAAGTGCATTGTGCCATAATAGCACAGCAATATAATTTCACAGTTCCGTGTATGTTCTATTTGTTTGCCCATTTGATCGTTGGCTGCCGACCAGTAAGTTTACTTAGGGTCAGCGTAAGTTACTGTCACACCCTTCTTCATAATCTGACTAAACAGCCAAGATACTTCCTCTATCATAACTTTGCAACCGTTGCTCAGCAGAATGATGCAGTTATTGTGAAAAAAGGGGTAGAATGCTTCTATACCAATCAGATTGTGATGCAGCAGCTAATTGTTGTATAATATTGTAATAAATCATGTTAGCACCTCAGATAAAGTTTGATCTATACATAACTAGCATAAAGGCATCTGAAGGTCATAATTAACTGTAATAAAAACTTCTAATTGCTTATCATGTAGTGAATGACTCCAGGTGTCTATCCTAAACAGCTATAAACTTTCTATTTTTGTTCTTCTACATCATTCGAGCACAGCAGCCATCCTTTATATTGTGTGAAACTTTAATGATAAGTGAAACCATAGAAATGCTCCCAGATGACTTATTTTTAAAACTCGCACTGATTTTCTTTACAGGTTACCATTGTGGAGATACCATCTGGACAGCAATGATAGATAAAAGTCAACACAGAAAGTCAATGAAGCTAATATACAGTAAAGACCACCATTGACTCGACACAGAAAGTCAGTAGAGCTAATATACAGTAAAGACCACCATTACCTTTACACAGTAAGTCAGTGGAGCTAATATACCAAAATATAATCTCCCATTAACTCGACACAGAAACTGAAGAGAGCTAATATAAAGTAAAAACCACAGTGTACGAGACACTACAAGTCAGTACAACAGTGTATGACTCTGTGCTCACAGGTGCTGCTGTAAAAATTCAGCCGCCTAAATGTTTATCAGCCTTTTACCAGTCTGGCGGGCCAACAGATGTTCTGGTGCCAAAGCACACACTCAGCATTCAAATGCATAGCATGTGCAAGACAGCCCTTCTCATCTACAGTCATCTAGAACACAGTGTGTCTCCTGAACAGATCAGAGCCTGTAGGACGCTGCCCAGTGGGATACGATCAGGACAAGCCTTCATCAAAAAAAACTTTAAATTCCATTGCCATAGAAACCGAACTGTGGAGACTGAGATCAAAGAGCAAAGGGCGTGTTCTTTCCCCTCTCTCTGCCTACCAAAATCTAAAAGACTTCTGAGAAATATACAGAACACTGAAAGAGAGAAAGATATGCGTGCATGAATTATTAAAGTAGTGGTAGAAATGAAGGAGTAACCAGTAATTTGTTCTCAGAGTTGTTGATAAGGCAAGTTGGGCACTCACTCTTTCCTGTCTGGCACAGTTACACTGCCGATGACGTTAGATACCCTCCCAGCAGCAGTGAGGACAACAAAGCCAGGATAGGGCCTGGACAGGAATTCACTAGAAAAAAGATTGAAGTAATTACGTTCTACACTTTGAGGTGTGTGTGTGTGTGTGTGCGTGTGTGTGTGTGTATGTGTGTATGTGTGTGTGTGCATGTGTCTGAGTACATGTTCTCACAAAACTGTACTAAAATCTCTTAGATGTAAAGCTATTAATCTAAGCAGTAAGCCTTTGCTAATAGAAAGTGCACATTCGATGAAAGGCAAAAAAAGAAATAAGCAATGCATTTGAAATTATGCCTGTTACTGCATTAGCTTCACCATTTCCTGCATAAGTAGTCTCATTAGTCTCTGTAGTACTCTAGAAAGACCAGTGTTTACACTTACAATCTGATATCTGCAACACTTCATCAAAGTAGATTAGGTCCTGCTACTGATGGAGTTTAACAAATCCATGTCATGACCGAATCAAACTGTATTCTTCTGTCTTGTTTTGCCTATATAATCTTGTCTGTAGGCAAAACCAGGTAGTACTGCCTATACAAATAAACAATAAACAGTAAAGCTTTGCACAGTACAGCAAAACCGCTGTCAGAACAATACCACTACATTTTTGTTTGCTTATTTTTTAAGTCCAAAAGAAATGGCCTAACTAATAATAAAATTACATTCCATTAACATTAACATTGAAAGTTAAGAATGTTTTAGCTGTAGAAGTTTTTATTCTGAAAGTAATGATGTGTTGTATGTTTCATATGAATGATATAAATATCATTACTGACACATCAAGGCCTAGTTTCATTTTTTGCACCATTTGAAAAGACAACGGCTCTGTGGACCAATAGAGAAAAAAAAAACCAAAATTGCTAGGAAGAATATCTTGCTAATTTGATGCTGAAGTCATTCTCAGTGTATACTGGATGTTTCCTCGGTCCCCCTCGCCCATTTCCCTCTCTCTCTCTCTGTCTCTTTCTCTCTCATTCTCTTGCTTTGCCCTAGCCTGCCCTACGACAATGAGACTACTCATGCATGTTATAAATTACGGGTGAATCCTCACAGCACAGCTCCGCCTTCCTAGCCTGCATGTTGACAGTGTGTAGGATGGCAGTATGTCAGATGAGTCACCACTCTGCAGAGGTGGGCTTTACTTTTATTATGCTATATGCCAAAGCCTTGTTCAGCAATATTTCAACTGTACTGTAGCTGGATAGGATTAAACATAAAGTGGTTGCTTTAAGGTTACTGGTTTGCTTGAGTAAACTCAGAAATTACATAAATGTTTTTACTAGTAATGTGTGAAGTACCCTGGTCCAGTTGGTATTTTCTACAGTGTTAGAGTGTTTTATAGTTTTACACTAAATTTGGCTCACAGCTTGGTTTCACCTTGCCTCATTGTAGAAACGTTTAAAGCTCGCCCAGCCTGAAAATGAGAATGCTGCATATTAAAGTCGGCCTAACTAGATGGGTTTACATACAAATGCCAACGGTTTCTCCCCTGCCAAAACTGAACACTCAGTGCATAGCATCCTTGGAAACCCCTGAATAGAGTGATTCACCTTTAATCTATGTACTTTGTTAAGAATGATTCAGTGGATTCCAAAGACTCAAGAAAGGCTTTATAAGACTACAACTTTAAGACTACAAGAAGCAAAGATTTAAAGACAAGAAATGAGAGAGAGAGAGAGAGAGAGAGAGAGAGAGAGGTGGAGAAGGAAACAGAGAGATAAATGAATGAGTTTGCCCTTCTGTTTATGTGTTTGAGATAATTACTCTACAAATAATGTAATTTGTACTCACTAACTGAACTACAGAGAGAGAGAGAGAGAGAGAGAGAGAGAGATAGAGAGAGAGAGAATCCTAAATGATCCAGAATGCAAAGCAGATCCCTTAATTCCTCGTCTGACAAATGACATCGCTTCTCAATAATCAGCACCAGGTTAAAGACATGACATCATTCAGTAAGTATGTCATGCACCCAGGGGAATGTGCATGTGCTGCACTGGTGAAATATTCAAGGCCCTCTCCCATGCTGATCCTAGACCTCAGTAGTCTACTGTATGTTAGACGAAAGGCAGTTGTTGTTGTTTTTTACCTCACCTTTAAAGACAGGGGAATGTATAAGAGTGATCTATGAGTCATGGAAAAAGAAGGACCTTTCACTCCTACATAAAGCCTACATGAACCCTGTCAGGGACTGATTATTTTCAGTGAAAATCACAGCTGAGGGAAGCTTTTGCAGCACACTGAGGACAAAAGGAGATTCATGGCCAGTGACAAGCGAGTGTTGGCTCGCTCTGCATCCAGAGAGGTTGCAAACGCACTCTGAGCTTCAGCAGCACTTATTCGCTCTGGATTAAAAAACATATTCCAAACCGACTATGGAGGTTGTGTCAGGTAATGTTTACTGCACAAACTATGAAATACACACATAAAAAGGGTTTTCGGCTCTGGGAAATTGTATAAATAATGATTTTTTTTTTTTGACAAATCAGATTTTTACTGGTGGGTAGTTTGAATTTTGTTGCCATATAGAAACAGCATGCGATAATGGAACTGCAATCTGCAGTGCATACAATAGGAGTAAATCAGTTCACCGTCATGCGACATCAGTCAGGCATGAAAGTAAAGTGGCCCCTTACAGTCACGCATGAACACACCACAGCACACAGTGTGAACTTCTTTCTCTGGATTTAACCCATTGACCAAGTGAAGCAGAGGGCTGCCACCAACGAGGGGCGCCTGGGGTGCAGTGTGTGGGGATGGTACCTTGCTCAAGGGTACCTCAGTTGTGTCACTAGCAGTCCCAGGATTCAAACCCACAACCTTCTGATCTCAAAGCAAACTTCCTAACCACTAGGCCACCAGCTCCCCTAAAGAATAACACTAGACAACAGGAAAATATGCACAAATGGTTTAGAAATAGAGAAAGACAAAATTATTCTACTGACAGTGCCCAGTGTATTCTATAGCATATATTTTCCACTGTGTGCATGCTGTTGCCACATAGCAACAATTAGATTTATATAAATTATATTATTTTTATATAAATCAGGAAACATCTAAACTGGTTTTACTCATGCAAAGGAAAATGAAACCTCCCATAGGTTGTGGTTTTTGAAATTGAGTAAAAATATTGAATGATACATACACTCTGAAAGTGCTATGACCCCAGTCGATATTCGGCAGATGTGATGCGTTTTCCGTCGTTCCAGGTGTGTCATCATATTATTCTACCCAGTCTGTCAGCCTGTAGTCTGCTGTCTCGTTTCTTGCCTGCATGTGTTTTTGCACTTTGATTCTCTGCGGTTTGCTATTAGTGTGTCTAACCTTTAGCCCGTTTGCTGACAACGATTTTTCAACCCCGTTTGGATTACGTTGTTTGACCGACTGTTAATCCTATGTATATTTCTAACTCATGTACATAGTGCACACTGTAATTAGTTGGGAAGAAGGGAGTTTGACGCCATTTGGGCGTTCTTTTCCACCTGGGTATCTCTAGTAAGGGGGTAAGGCAAGCTTTGTGTCTTTTATGACTTTTGGATTGGTAAAGGAAGGGTAATGTTTCTCTCTCTAGCTCTCAGTGCTTTTTTCTGTTAGGCTTGACGAAGGGCGAGGCCGTAACAAGAAAGCTTCATAACCCTGACCTCATTCTGTGATGTGTGTGAAAAAAGAAGTTCAGGCAACTAAACAGACATGTGATCAGATATATCTCATCCAAATGAATATTTTTATATAATAGTATATGTGAACATTCATCAATGAATGGATGAAAGAAAACTGTTCAAAATTACTTTAAGTTAAGAACATTTTCTCCTTTCTAAGAACTTACCATTCTGGAGATACACTGTGGTCTGACAGTGATATGTTTTAGGTAATTTGGTAGTTAATGTACTTCAGTGTCTTTTTACATGTCCTTTTTTTTTTGTCTGTTATTGTCCCAGCATAATGTTTTTGCTTTCTTTTTACCTTTCATCCTATTTTAAAATGTTTGTTTTCACTGCCTCTCTTTATTATTTGTTTTATTCCAGAGGCATTTTTAGCTGCATTTATAGAAAGTTTCTTATTGTTGTCATTTATAATAAAAATGTGTGGCTATCATAAGAGGACTGCTAACCAGCTGAATGCCCAAAGGCTGCAGTGCTGGTAGAACTCAGCACAGACGAGTAACTAGGAAAGAATGTGTGGTATGTAATTGTAAAAACCAGACCGTCTCGTAACACATCGAGACCAGACACCAGCCCACTCAACACGGGCCTGCACATTAATCTCTGAAAATCTAACATTACAGCACTTTCTGTCATGTGAAGTGCCCTGATCTCCTCATTACACCTCAACATCTAATTTAAACCACGCCGACCCCTCTCAGACACCACACGCCTACCAACAATGCACAAGCTTTGAAAAGGTCAGGAAATAGATTTAGTCATTTAATTTTGGAAATAATGATATAGCTCGCAGGCAGCCCTCTGACACTTAGAGCTCTAACTAAGACAACTTTCCAATTAATCCCCAAGGCTATTTAGACGATGGGCAACACCACGTCCATCACTGCGGGCCCACGCATGCTCACCAGAGAGGGATCAGCAGGGTCAGCGAATGGGCAAAAATCACCAGCACCCATGGGTCTGCAAGTCATAATCTAAACATGACATTTTAATATTCACATTATATGATCCTCTGTGCCTGTGGAAGCAGTCTGATAGTAGAGAAAATCCTGCTCCTTTTATACATGTACAAAAAGATCCTGGAATCTACGCTACTTTCTCTGTTACAGGTTTATTACAGAAAAGAATCAGCCATACTGTAAAATAACGGCAATAAATGTAAAATGTCAAGAAAGATTTTTCTGAATGAGTGTGCCCTTCTATGTAATACCATTTTGTTTGAGACTCTGGTCACATTTTACTGTATTTATGCTTATTTGTATTCATTTTGATATTATAAAGTGTTTTTTACTTGCAGAAAATACACTTCCTGCCAAGATAAATATGAAAATATATGAATCAAAAGAAATGCATGTACACAACAACTGCTGTGAGCAAGAGACAGAGAAATAGCACAAGGTTAATATATAGAGTTTCAATTCAGTTTTAAAAAATTAGGCTAGAGAGCAGTTATGAATGTATTGGAGCAAGTAGTTGAAGAATTTAGAGGTCACAGCACTAAAGGACCTGCCAGTCCAAGAAGAGACTGGATTAAAGAACAGCTAACAGCTCCACTTATTACAAATACTGTTGCCCCATGTTTCAATGGATATTATTAGTCTAAACAGGATTATTAAAATGTGAATTACTGGACCTAAGAGAATACAAACAACTGTATTTATTGCAACTATAAAGTCTTTTGACAAAACTATAAATGCATTTATATGAATGTGTATACTGCCAGACTTTCTAATGTTTTTGCAGTTATATTTATTTTATTTCTTATTTTATCCTATTTGCTTTATTCTATTTTATTTATTTGTTCATTATTTATTTGCAGTGGGTAGATGGCAAAGAGGCATACTACATGCACAATGTAGATACAGATAGAAACAAACACGAAAACACTAGGGAAATGGAAATGTAGGTATAGAACACAGTTGTAAAAGAGGCGCACTAGAGGCAATGTTCCTTCCAACCATGAGATCACTTTCATTTCTCTCTTCACGCTCCCCTCTGCAGAGATACAAATTAAAGACAGCAAATTCTTTCCAGAAATTTTGTAGAGAGAAGCATTAGTACAGTCATTTCTCTCTGTGTTTATGGAAGGTCTTCATGTTCACTTTCCACACTCGTTTTTCAGTTCTCCCTCTGCTACATTCCTTGCTTCATGAATGGACTTGTGTCTAAAGACTTTGACCAGTAATAGATTTAAATGACTGAACAGGGCCCCATTACAGTAAGTACTATTTGACAAAATAGAAACATCAGTTGGTCCAACTATTTAGTAAAGCATATTTTAAGTTACTGGAAATGTATTTACTGGTGTTTTTCTACTCTCTCAAAGATCAAGATATAATGAAAAGGAAAGTGTTTGTTAACCTACATCATGGACTTTTTTCTGCCTGTTCTGGGATTCATAGGATTGGACTTGCAAACATCTATAAGAAGAACTGTTTGAAACCATAACACCTATTGGAAGTCTTATACAGCATTTGGATCAATGCCATGTACGAATCACTTTTGGTTCCCTAAAGAACCTTCAGATGAGCATGAATAAATTTTAAAGAGCCCTCATGTAATGCAGAATTTAAAGGGCCATTCCTAGAATCTTTCATGTTACATTCACACTTTCACATATTTACGAACATGGCATCCGTGGCATCACATGACAGATTGCATAAGCTGTGGTTTTTAGTACTATGCTACAATGGGAAGTTGAGTCTTGTGACATACTTGCCACCAAGACGAATAGCTAAAAAAGGGCTTTAAAAAAAATCCCAGAATCCTCTGAGCGAGAAAGCATGCTTCTCTCTTTAACCCTTATCTGGCCCATTGTGAAATTCTAGCAGCAAGCCAGCTCCAGCACCTTCCAGCACCTGAACTGAAGTCTTCTGGCCTGAGTGATAATATTAATTCTGCTTCAATGACACTGTGAAACCAAATGAGTGTGACTTTCCTCGAAGCAGAAGATAAACCGTATCTGGAAATCGCATCTCGCCTAAATGCTAATTCCAATTTACAATCAGCATTGACGTCAATAACAGGCAATGAGCTCCAATTAGATGTGCTTACTTGGGAAACTGCATGTTGTTGATGAAAGTTATACATTAAACCTTCTCTATAAGGTATTCAGAACTAATGGACTAGATAAGTATGTTTTTGTTGTTTGTTTGTTTTTTCCACAAAAATTTACACATGCTCCTTTGAGTCTTGCAAAACCCCACCCCTCATAAATTGTCACTGGACAGCGCAACTCACTTGGAGGAGAATGCTAACTACTAATTCTGTTACTTCAGCTAACAGATTCCTGTGCGACCTAGCACTGTGTTGAGAGATGGGAAGAGAAGGAGGGTCATCCTACCCACTCAAAAAAAGCCAGAACAAGTGTTTTTGGACTCCCAACCATGGAAATCACAAGGGATTGAAGGCTCCCAGTGATAAGCCAACTCAGGAGCCCCCAGATATCTATCCATATATAAAAAACATGTTAAAAGCTGAGCTAATATGAACAAATGATTGAAGAAAGCAGCTTTGCGAGTGATTTGCAAAGGAGTTTTCAGACTGAAGAAGAAGAAGAAGACCCAGCCTTCTCTTGGCAGATTTCCCTTTTCTCTTATTACACAACTGTCTCCAGAGATGTGGCGTATGTCGCACGTTGTATTGAGCAATAAGAAATCTGGGTCAGAATGGTGGAAATCTGTTGCTAATGGATTTAACAGGACTTGTTAGAAAAGGGTTTTGGCAAATTTGGAGAAAAATGTGCACACAAGCATGTGACTCACTCTCATTAAGAGCATATGCCATTTATATCTGGCATAGAGGACGGCAAAGCCCCAGCAGAAGGTCCAGAAGGGTTTGGAAGTCAGCCAGGACAGAGGGGCATTGACGTTAATGCTTACTTCATCATGAGTGGCGTATATCACGCTTTATGCATATAAACCATGTGTTTTCACTCCACAGCGCCTTAGATTGAGTGTAGAAAGTGCGAGTTTGATTATGCAGGTGTCATCTTTGACATAAGACAATGCAAACAGACAAATTCACCCACGTAAATGTTTTTTATAGATTGGAAATACGATGTTGATCAATGGGCCATGCAAAAGTGATGCATACTCAGCTCTCCAACCCAGAACGCTTTGAGTCATCTTCCCAATTTCTTTTCAGCAACCTCAGTACGAACCCACTGCCCCCTCCAGACACACAGACACACACACACACAGAAACCAGCCTTCCTGCGTCACCCCATTTTATTGTTACGACAGCAAGGCATCGGGACACATTATAGTAATGACAACAAAGGACGCAGACTCTTGGCAAAGACACAAAAACACACAGGCTTGACTCACTAGTCCCTCTGTCATTCACGGCCACAGGGTCTTAGAATGTGATAATGAAGACCTGGATCGGGTTTTGCAATCTGCAAGTGTGGACTGTACCCACACACTCACAGACAAAGGGATAGAATTCTGTTAGTGGGTGGAAATTCAATTACAGAGACTTGATGAAGCGTAGTTTGTGAGACTCTGATAAAGCCTGGCTGTGGTCTCGTCACTTTTCTTTTCATCTTCAAAAAGTCAAAAACAGACAGGGGAAGTAACAAGATCACAAATTAAGCATGCAGGGAATAAAAATGAGAATTATCCAAATGGAACTTCAAAACACTATCAGTTTATCTGGGTTTCACAGAAGAATAGTTCAATTAGTCTTTAAACTGCTGGTGAGACTGGAATTGCTTTTGTGGAATAATAACAGTTACGGAATAAGACCACTGCATTCCAAGAAACTATATTTCTAATCAGGACAGAGAATCGGGTATCAAGAAACATAACTGTTGTGTAGATATATATAGATATATAAAAAAGCATTTATATGTTTATACAGTATGTCTGTTTAACTTGTCTTTCATCAAGTTTCATAACAAACAAACCCGCTTGAGAAGAACAAACAGTATCATCTATTGGAGATCACAGACTACAGTGTATTAACAATTACATGTGGTGTAGAAGCAATATATGTAGAAATCACAGGATATGATCATTCCACATACACACATATATATATATATATATATATATAGCTCTGGAAAAAAATCTCAGGTTTTATCTTTTATAGGTGTAAGTATTGAACTGAACAGCTTTAACTTAGTTTTTAAGAACTGCTGACAATATTTCTCCTAATTTCCAAATAAAAATATTGTTCTTTAAAGCATAATATTAAAGGAAATGACAATACATCAAAATAAGAGAAATGATGGTGTTTACAGAACTTGAATAATTCAAAGAAAACAAATCTCTTGTTTTCTTAAACAAAATGCCAATAATTACCTTCGATGTACTTCTAGTAGTGTTTTGCCATCCAACTGGTCACATTGCAAGAGGAGAGTGTTGATTACAGCAGTGGTTTTTATACTTTTCCTCATTAAATAAGATTTGATTCAGGTGATCACTAATCAGTACCTCATAAAGCAGAATGAGGTGTGCTTGTGTAGGAATTTAACAGACACGGGCATGGAATGGTTGTCATTTTCATAGTGATGCTGATTTAAAAATAAATTGCAGTGGACTCTTATTTTTTTCCGGAGTTAGATAAATAAAAACACAAAACAAAAACATTCGGCATATAAAACATATAAAACACAAAACATATAAAACACAAAAACATTTGGCTATTTTGTAATGCTTGTTTTAGAAAGAAACATATTTTGTAACGTATCCAGGACAGTTTTTTGAACTGCACCTCTCAACACCATCTCTGGCCGGATTTGTAGCCATTTTTTCTCCAATTTAGGAAGTTCCACCTGTTAACTATGTCTCCCCATACAATGCTCCCAGTAGCGGAGTGTGAAGACTAACACTGTGTCTTTTCAAGCTTTTATGAATACTAAATACTTTTTTGAATACTGTTATTTAAAAAATGTTTTTGTGAACGTTTTTGTGAAAACCCTCCTTAGCTTAAACATCAGTCTCCAAAGTTGCAAAAATATGATACTGGTTAAATATTTGGAGTAAGGTTAAAATTGGCTGAGATGGTTAAAAACTGAGATGGTTATTAGTTTTTAATTATACAATGAAAGCCAGGGTACTCAAATGTTCAGGACAACATCTATTAAACTGAATCTTACAAAACACCAACAAGATTTTATATCAACTCCAACTGTTATAATAAAATATCTTTCAAGGCAAAGCTTCACTTTTCCTGTTGAGAAATGCGTGAGTGAGAGCCCCTTACCTTCTCTAGACTGCTGCGATGACCTAGGCTAATAAGGGTCATGCCCAGCTGTTTACAAGCCCTATAGAGCTGTCCCTCTGCTTCTTCTGTCAGGGCACTGGTGGCTTCGTCAAGAACTGAATCATAGCAATATAATCAGCATAACGCCAAAGAAAACATTTCTGTATTACTGAGGTTAATATGTACCATTTATTTCTGTACCAAATAGGCCTTACAAAGCCAAAAACTGTGTCACAAACTAGATGCTTATTAGAAAATATTGTAAAACATCCAACTATAAAGGCAGCAGTGTTACAGTGATAGAAAACAGCTTCTGGTAAGCTGGGAGTAGTATGATACATTAAACTAGTGATATCATCGCAAAGGAGTTGCCTCCCTAAGTTTGATGTAGTAAATAAAGACAAAAGACATTGTTATAATGACACTGTAGCTGAAAATTCCTTATTATTTTGAGCCAGATGTAACATGTCTTAATGCAACTGCAATGTGCACTCATGAGTTAAAGGAGATTCAGTGTTACATATGGGGACACATTTGGAAGAATGGGGTTAGTATGTACTAAACATTACTAACCCGCATATTTTGGTTGTAGGTAGAACAGCCTAGCAAAACAGAGTCTCTGCATTTCTCCTGGTGATAAGACATCATACCTGTGAAAATGGGGATAGTCCTGTAACTAATACAGTATTTTAACTATAATCAGAAAACAGACATTAGGCAGCTATAGCTCACCAGTTCCAGTCCACCTTCTCATCCAGTCCTCCTGTTCTCCTCAGAAGACTGGACTGAAATGTAAAAATATTACACTGATTACAGTATTTTTTGTGACATTGCAAAAACAAACAAAAAAGTCATAAGATAAGATAAGATAAGGAAGAACTTTATTTATCCCGAGGGAAATTCTTTTGTCATGACAATGCTCAGTGCAACAAGAAGTACAAAGATAAGATTTTTAAAAAAAGATAATAACAATAGTGCAACCAAAAATAACAAAAAAACCAAAACAAAATAATAACATAAAATACCATAACAAAATAAAATAACTGTAACTTACACTGCTGTGTTTAATCTACCAAATCAAGCAAAAACTACTCAAGAAAATCTATAAAAGGAAAGATGCTCACCACCCCAGCCAGTTCCAGGTGTTGCAGAATTCTCTCATCATCTACAGAGCCTATGGAACAACAGACAACCATCAGGCTGAAACTTGTAATCAGTTTATTCACATTAAAATTTTTTAAGTAAGATTCAGTCTTGCCTGCTGCCGGATAAATGTCCTTCAGAGGGTAGATCACCTTCAGGCAAAAAATTGTAAATAATTAATTACAATTCACATTCAATTTACCATTTTTTTTCACAAATTCACTTAAATTTCTTCTTAGTCTTCTTTTCTATTTGCTTCTTGAACTGATGGATAGCAGCACGTTCCCTAGAACAACTCTGGAGGAGCATCTCACCTGTTCTCGAAGTGTGCCATCAGTCAGGTAGGGTTTCTGGGGTAAGAAGAGGATGCCCCTTGGGCCAAAACATGTGGTCATCTCAAAAGAACCTAAGAATGATGAGATAAGAATTAAACTGCCACTGATTATAATGAAAATGTTTCAATTGAATTCTTAAAAGGGTAAGTAAGAACTAATATTCTGTATTTCTACTTTGTGTATTTCTATATACTACAGGATTTTTAGCATCTATCCACTGCACAAGACTCAAAGGTTTGTATTTACGTTTACAGCATTTAGCAAACACTCTTATCCAGAGCGATGTACATCAGTGCTTTAGTAGTCCACATCTGTTCTACTGTTCTTATCTGTATTTATGGTCTTATATATACATGCATATGCAACCAAATGTGTAATATGTTGTTCAATTAAACTGCTTTTATCATGACACAAAAAACATTTAGGACATGGAATTATTTTGAGAAAATTCATATGAAAAGAAATTTACCAATGTCCGTAATTCAGATTTGAGGAAGACCATTGAAGGGGCATTTACAAAGAAATGATGAGCAAATATATGGGTAACACTTTATAATAACTACACCCTATGAATCATTAGTTAAGCATTGGTAAATAGTTAATTAATCATTTATAAAGCATTGTTCCTGCATTAATAGACATTAGTAAGCAGTTTATAAATACAGCTATAAATGCTTTATTCTTGCTTTATAAGCGTCTGTATAATATGCTTAATAATTGTATTTTCATACTTTATTAAGGATCAGTTAATCATTTCTAAATTAAGCATTACATTAT
>JBBPCZ010035587.1:0-18491 GCA_037974445.1 Brycinus macrolepidotus
GAAAGAATCGTTAGAGGAACCGATAACGTCGGGAGGTGAACGATTCCGGTGCTTCGCAAAATTAGAACCGGTTCTAAGTCGGAACCGGGTTTCGATTCCCATCCCTAGTCTCATTGTACTTATCAGCACAAATGTGAAAGAGACTGAATGCTTGGAATCTGCACTTTTGACAAAATGAACTACGACCAAGAAACAATTACAATGAATGAAACCTTGATTGTAATATTGCTAACAATAACTGCATTTTCTAAGGGTTAATAAATAATAAAAAGCTGTACTGGCCACTCACTGGTTTCCCTCTTGCCCAGCATTACTGTTCTCGCTAATTGAGCCAGAACCGATCGAGCTGACTAACGGCTTTGCTGATTGCGTTATTGATTTTGAGGTTATTGAGGATGGAGCTGATGGTCAGCAAGGACCTGCTCGACCCGAGATCGTTTCCGAAAACGAGTCTGAAGATGAGCTTTAAGAGTCGGAGAAGATGGAGGGATTGACCCTATGAGTAATACAATCGAATTACAGGCTTTCACGTCATCTGTTTTTAAGGTGGAGAATTTCACACAAAACTGGACACAAACAGAGGAGAAAAACAATAACGAGTAATTCAGTTGAGAGAGAGAGTGAGTGAGGGAATGTTGGGAGATATGAAGAAGAAAAAGGGTAAGAAAGAAAGAATGAGAAAAGAAGAAGGGGTGAGAAAGAACGAGAAAGACAGAAAAAAGAGAGAAAGGTAGGGAGACACTGTGAAACAGGAGAGGGAGAGAAAGAGAACAGTAAGAGATATGAAGAGGGAAAAGGGTAAAAGAAAGAATGAGACAAAAAGTAAAGAAGAGGGGGTGGAAAACAATGAAAGATAAAAGAAGAAAGAAAGAAAGGTAGGAGATATTGTGAAACAGGAGAGAGAGAGAGAACGTTAAGACATATGAAGAAGAAAAGGGATAAAGAATGAAGGAAAAAGAAAAGAAGATGGAGAGAGAGAAAGAGAAGAATAAGAGATGAAAGAGGGAAAGGTCAGGAGATATTATGAATGAAAAGGGAGGAGGAAGAGAGAGAAAAAGAGAGAGAGAGAGAGAGATGCTGTTTTTCATTGGAGAAAAGTGTAATGTCTGACTCAGCCAATCAACTCCGACCTTGTAAGTTTTGAGCCAATCACAGCACAGCTGGTCTCTGGTCTCCCTGTTACACGTTTTAGACCAAGAGCTGCCATCTCTCCTGAGGGTCAGTCTCTGGAAAAAACACACACAGGAAGAGAGACACAGAGGAGAAAGAGAGAAGAGAGAGTAATATATAAAGAAGGTTAAAGAAAAATGAGATGAATGAGAAAAAAGAGAAGAAGAAAAAGAAGAAAAAGAAAGATTAATGAGAGAGAGGAAGATCGAAGAAAGAGACAAGAAGGAAGAAAGACACAGACAAGAGAGAGAGAAAGAAAGAGAGGCAGAAGGATAAAGTGGGGCACACTCACAAAATGAAGAGAGAGAGAAGAAGAAAGAGAGAAATAGAAAGAGTGCTAACAGAAAGGGAACAAGAAAGAGAGGGAGAAAGGGGTGTAAAAAAAAAGAAAGAGAAAAAAGAGGGGTACATAGAGGGAAAGAGAGAGGGGTAGAGAGCGAAAAAAGAAAGTGAGAGAAAGAAAGAGAGAGAGAGAGAGAGAGAGAGAGGGGCAGAGAGAAAGAGAGAGAGAGAGAAAAGAGAAAGAGAGAGAGAGAGAAAGAAAGACAGGCAGAGAGAGGCGGAGAGAGAGAAAGAGAAAGCAAAGAAGAGATAGGGCGAGACAGTGAAAGGGAAGAAAAAGGGAAGAAAGACCAAGAATTAGGGAGAAGAAAAAGGGAAGGAGAGAGAGGGAGATAAAAAAAGGAAGAGACAGAGAGAAGAAAAAGGGAAGAAAAGAGAGAGAAAGAGGGAGAGAAAGAGAAAGAGAGGGAGAGATTGAGAGAGACAGAGAGAGAGAGAGAGAGAGAGACAGAGAGAGAGACAGAGAGAGAGAGAGAGAGAGGGAGCTCTGTGTGAATGAAGGTGTAAGTATAAAGCTGAGGTACTGAGGGAGTTTTAGTCTGTGGTTTAGGGGGGATTAGTGAAGGCAGAGTGTGGATCAACCCCCCCAGTGCATTCTCGCTACAACACCAGCACAAAGCTCTCACAAAACCGTCAGGAACGCAGGCCGTGACCAAAAAAAACAACAACTGCAAGGTAACGTTAATCCCTGTGAGAGGGATGATGCTGCCCGGCCTCTTTCAGACTTCACTCACATAAATCCAGTTATATTAAAGAGCCCATCTCAGGAAAAACCAACCTTTCTTTGAAATAAAAAGAGCCTGAAGTGCCATGCAAACAAGTCTCTAAATGTAACATTCATACCACACATGGAAATCAGCCCACTCTGAACGCCACATGGCTGTGATGTCACAACCATGAATACATTTACATAAGGCTGCCCATTCAGTCTGCAGTAGTTTAAACCCATATTTCATTCGTCACTGCAGATAGTCTGTAGTTACTGGAGCAGAAGATGGAGGATTAAATGTTGTGCCTTTCAAAGTTTTTTTGAAACCTTCCAATTTCACCCCAAACTAAATATTTTATTAATAAACATCAAATAAACATCTATCGAAAATAAACACTGCTGCCCCCTAAAGGTGACAGCTTTAAATAACAAACGTTACTCACTGCTGCCCTCTAAAGGTGTTATTAATGAGCATAAAATAAACAAATATGACTCACTGCTATCCGTTAAGTGTTTTTAACCAACATCAAATAAATAAACATTACTCACTGCTGCCCTCTAAAGATGTTAACAAACATAAAATAATAACAAATAAACACACATTACACAGTGCTGCCCTCTAAAGGTGTTTTTAACAAATAATCAATTAAACAAATATTACTTACCACTGCCCTCTAAATGTGTTAACAAACATCAAATAAACAAATATTACTCACCACTGCCTTGTAAAGGTGTTATCATAAAATAAACAAGCTTTACTCAATGCTGACCTCTAAAGGTGCTATTAACAAACATCAAATAAACAAATATTACATACATCTTAACATCTAATAAAGAAACATCACTCCCCGCTGCCCTCTAAAGGTGTTAACATCAAATAAATATTCACTGCTGTCCTCTAAAAGTGCTATTAACAAACATCAAATAAACAAATATTACATATCGCTGCCTTCTAAAGGTCTTAACATCTAATAAAGAAACATCACTCGCCGCTGCCCCCTAAAGGTCTTAACATCTAATAAAGAAACATCACTCACCGCTGCCCCCTAAAGGTCTTAACATCTAATAAAGAAACATCACTCACCGCTGCCCTCTAAAGGTCTTAACATCTAATAAATATTCACTGCTGTCCTCTAAAAGTGCTATTAACAAACATCAAATAAACAAATATTACATATCGCTGCCTTCTAAAGGTCTTAACATCTAATAAAGAAACATCACTCGCCGCTGCCCCCTAAAGGTCTTAACATCTAATAAAGAAACATCACTCACCGCTGCCCCCTAAAGGTCTTAACATCTAATAAAGAAACATCACTCACCGCTGCCCTCTAAAGGTCTTAACATCTAATAAATATTCACTGCTGTCCTCTAAAAGTGCTATTAACAAACATCAAATAAACAAACATTACTCACTGTTGCCCTCTAAAGGCATTAACAAACATCGAATAAACAAAAATTACCCATCACTGCCCTCTAATGGTGTTAAACTATTATTAAAAAGTGTAATCACAGTGGATTATGTACTAATTCTGACAGTCCTAATGACTGTTGCTGGTAAATAAAATCAGCCAAACATTATAAACAGACTTACAAAAGAATTAAAGTAGGAAGAGTGGGTCTGCTTTTAGACACTGAATCCATCCAGAGGAGAACACATCCAATAAGTCCTGGTACTGAACTGATTATACACTACAAGCATCCAGCGCTCCGCAGAGTACACACACTCACAGTCACAGTCCTGTCAGTAGAGCACACTCACACCCCTTAACCATTAAACTTTAAGGCTCTGTATGTGGACCCATGCTTTAAATCCTCACTCTAATAACAACATAACTTATAAATTAGTTTCAAAGCAGCTACTGAATAATTTACAGTAGTTACTGAATAATAAATCTTAACATCAATAACACAGATGTTGAGAGAATGAGTACGACTTTAATGTTGTAATGTGGTCTTTTGCATTTCAATGAATGTGTGTCTATTAAGTGTGTTGATGTTTATAGTAATAAAAGACTGAATTTTGGTGAAAGCATGTTAAAAGACATCTTATGCCTGATTTGCTTGAAACTGAGTAGATAGTATTAATATATCTTTATGAATGGACCTACCAAATTTCTTTAGGATTGGCCATTCACACAGGCATGTACTGGCTGTTGAAATCTGATTGGCTATTGGTAGCCATTTTGTTGAGCAAGCCAAATGGAGCTTTAGGAGATGTAAGAAAATGCAGCTACCTGTAAACATACCAAATTTCAACATTTTAGCTTAAGTGGTTCTTGAGATATGGAAATGTGTCAGTTGCAGCACCCCCTATGGACAAAATTTCCCATAATTGGGTGTGCATTCAAAAAATGTAGTAATCGTGCAGTGTGCTAAATTATGTAACATTTGAACCTTTACATCACAAGATATTGGCTTCTAAATTATTTAATTGATGAACTCTATTCATTTATTCCATAAATGAGTCGTAAAGAGCTAGGATCATGCGTCTCCTAGAGATCAACCTGTCATACAAAAAAAAGACGAGACTTTGATTTTGGATCACACTCCTCTGTGTTTATGATGGTCACTAATACTGATTCCAGATCAGCTCTCCATTTTAAGATGGTTCGTGAAAACAGACCCAGCTGTTTTAGGTGCCTACCCATAGTGTTGTGGTACACTGAAGTTTTTGTTTATTTTTAAAACTCACAGTCAGTCATACTGTGTCTTAAACCACATCCACAAGTCTGCACCACTTTAATGAAGAGCTGGATGTGATTCAAACAGGTTGAGAGAAGTTTTAGGGATGGATTTATGGAAAACATTTGGGGGACTATTTACTTCTAGTGTTTGTTAACCACACATCGCCAGCTCTAAACTAAAGAAGCAAAATATGGACTCCAAACCACACCTGGGGAAGTGGAAAAACATGACCGCAGCATTTTGTATATATACCATAGTATATTCAGTACAAAGCATTTTGAGAGTTTTTTCTATTTCTATCTACTTTATTTTGACAGACACACACACACACACACACACACACACACACACACACACACACACACACACACACACACACACATTTTCTCACTGAACGGAGGCTGATTTCAGTCACTGCAGCCACCTGACCAGGGCCGGCGGTTGGTATGAGCTTTAAACAGGCTCTTACATAAGAACGCAGGGACCGAGTCTCAGCTTTGATTGGAGGGAGCGCCTTTCAATAGCCGAGTGATGAGACTGTACGAGTCGCTCTGCACTCACAATAGAAGGACAGTGGAGGAGGGCAGGCGCTGATGAATGCTGCAGATTCATTAGTGCGTGTGTGTGTGTGTGTGTGTGTGTGTGTGTGTGTGTGTATGTGTGTGTGAAGATTCTTTAAGTGTGACGGTGAGTCAGATGGAACCTCTCACACACCTCCACACTCCTAAACTCCGCCGCGCACAATTACGGCACATTTAAAAGCACATTAAGACCACTCCAGTGGCACTTTAACACACAAACACACACACACACACACACACACACACACACTCCTGTTATGCAGATTAGCTCAGTGCACACCAACAAGAGCTGCACACATTTTTTTATCAGGATACGAGAGAGAGAGAGAGAGAGAGAGAGGAAGAGTGTCAGAAATGGGAGAGAAAGAAAAACAGAGAACAGGGAGAGAGAGAGAGAAAGAAAGAGAACAGGGAGAGGAAAAGACAGAGAGAGAAAACTTGAGAAAGAGAAAGGAGAGAGAGAAAAAGCGAGAGAAAGGGTGAGTGAGAGAGAACGGGAGAGAAAGGAAAAGACAGAGAAAGAGAAAGGGAGAGAGACAAAGGGGAAAGAGAGAAAGAAAGACAATGGGAGAAAGAAAACGGAGGGAGAGAGAGAAAGGATGAGAAAGAAAGAGAGAGAGAAAGAAAGGGGAGAAAAAGAGAGAATGGGTGAGAAAAGAAAAGACAAAGAGAAAGAAAAGGAGAGCAAGAAGGGGAGAGAAAGAGAGAAAGGGTGAGAGAGAGAAAGGGGGAGGGGAAGAGAGAAAGAAGGATAAAGGAGGAGAGAGAGAGAGACAGACGGGCTGAGAGAAATAAGGGCGAGAGAGAGAAAGAAAAGGAGAGAGAGAGAGAGAGAGAAAGGGGGAGAGAGAGAGAGAGAGAAAAGGAAAGAGGGAGGGGGGAATCAATGCTCTTAAATCATGAAGGCTTCAGGATGGCTGAGTGCAGCGCAGCATTCTTTGTATGTGTGAGAAAGGTGGGAGTAAATGGAAGAGAAGTGTGAGGGGAGGATGAAAGAGAGATAAAGATGTGAGAGAGGGCTGTAAGTGAGAGGGAGAAAGAGGGGTAAGAGTCCTAGTCTGGCTGTCTTGTTTTAGACACCTTAAAGGGGAATTCCACACGATTTCTGTTCAGTTCCTGCATAATTTAACAGTCGAGACGTAAACAAAGCGGTTCAGAGTGGGTCTGATGTAAAGCGGCTCATTGTGGAGAAACCCACTCATTTCATTACAGTGGTGGTGAATGGAACCAGGGGTCGTGATGACTAAAACACAAATACAACCATTTTATTTACTATCCGAAACCACCTGTGAACCTACACATGTTTATATAAAATGTTGATGATGGTAAAGTAGTGGTAAAGCTGTAAAAAATAAGTTTTCTTGTATGGAACTCTGTCATGAATGGCTAAAAAATACACATTTTAGACCAAAAATTCTCACAACTATCATAAAACAATGCGGAAATCTCTTTCTGATTTCTTTATGTCTGTCTGTCTGTCTATCTATCTATCTATCTATCTATCTATCCATCTATCTTTCCATCCATCCATCTGTGTTTATATTTATCTGTGTATGTATCTGTCTATCTGTGTTTATCTCTATTTGTCTTTCTACCTGTATATCTGTGTACATATCTATTCGTATACATATCTGTGCATCTATATCTGTTTTTCTATCTATCCATATTTTCTTTCTATTAATATTTGTGCATACATTTATCAGTATATCTGTATCTATATATCTATTATCTATCTATTTGTATCTTTGTTTATCTATTTTTGTTCTATCAATGTTTACTATTTATCTGTGTACATATTTACATATGTGTATCTATACCTGTATATATACATATTTTTTTTCTCTAACTATTCATATCTGTATATCTCTATCTGTATTTTTGTGTCTATATATTTTCTATCTATATCTGTATATCTCTATCTGTATATCTATGTTTTCTGTTGGTTTGTATCTGAATATCTATATCTCTTATATATATATATATATATATATATATATATACGTATATATGTTCATCTATCTGTATATCTGTTTTCTATTTATTTATATCCGTATATCTATGTTTTCTGTCTATATTTGGATATCTATATCTGGATATCTCTCTACATCTGTTTATGTATGTGTTTTCTATCTATATCTGTATATCTATACCTGTTTTCCATCTATTTATATCTCTATATCTATCTATTTATATCTATGTATTTATTCATATCTGCTTTCTGTTTATATATCTGTGTATGTATATCAGTATATGTGTCGATCTCTATCCATCCGTACAGAACTCTTGACTGGCTCTTCTAATCTGGCAACTTCGATGAAAGTAGTCTTGTTTTAAAGCCCTGTTAAGGGCCCTCAGAAAAGCCTCCAGCTTCTCCACATCAAAAAGACCCACAGCTCAAAGAGCTCCTTTCTCTTCTGGGTCCAAGATAAACTAGTTTAAGCACTGTAGAATGGTGTGTGGCCATCCGTATAACATCATTCCCAAACAGAGCCTAGACATGAGGAGTGATACACAATGCTCAAAATTACATATTGGAGTTATTAGAAACTGTGTTTGCAGTATACATTACAGAAACTCCTGGGACATCTGAGGTTGGTCAGGGTGCTCAAAGCAGGCAGTAAAACATATTTACATTCTGCAGATGTCTATAATGTTTTCACTGTAAAGACCAGTATCATAATGACTAACAAGCCATACACTGTGAAACCCTGAATTACAAGCCCCAACCTCAGCTAACTTCACCCTTCATTCAGACTAAACATTAACATGTGGTCTCTTCGCTGCCTTCAGGAGGAGTATTCAGTAGTTCGGACATCTTGTGACTCTTAAATATGTGAAAGTATGATGCTAATAAAAACCAAAATTGCTGAGCATAATATAATTAATTTAGAATGGAAATTTTCAAAAATTGACATATTCCATATTTGGGGAGTAATTTAAATGTGTTTCAATACTTTAGGTGACTCAAGGTGGCAGAAGCAATGAACCCAGACATGTGTACTAATATCATGATATTTAAGAAATGTTTCATCTAAATCCTTCATCTCTAAAGAAACATGAAAACATGAAGGTGACAATGATTTAAATACATTACAAGTGGCTATTAGTGGCAATAAATTTCCATTACTGTTCAGCTACTGTTCAGTCAGCAACCAAGACTGAAGAGAAGACACGAGAGAAAAAACACTGAAAGGAACCAAGACTCAAAAAGGCAAACTCTCCAAGAGCATGAAAAGAAACATGATGGAACCAAGACTCAAACAGCAAACTCACTAAGAGCATGAAGAAACATGAGGAGCCAAGACATAAAAGGAGAAATTCTCTAAGAGCATGAAGACACACAATTTAATCAATACTCAAAAAGAGAAACTCCATAAGAGCATTCACAGGACACATAGAGGAACCAAGACTCAACAGGACATTCTCCCTAAGAGCATGAAGAAGGAACACACGCCAGATCCAAAACAAAAAATAGAAACTACCTAAGAGCAGAAAGAAATAACAATGGTACGTAAGACTCAAAAAGGCAAATGCCCTAAGAGCATGAAGAAGAAACACAGAGGAACCAAGACTCAAAAAAGCAAACTCCCTAAAAGCATGATGAAGAAACATGGAGGAAACAAGACTCAATGGAGAAACTTCCTAAGGGCAAAAAGAAGAAACATGGGGAGCAATTAAGACTCAAAAAGGCAAACTCCTTAAGAGTATTTTGAAGAAGCACAGGGCATCAAAGGCTTAAAAGAAGAAATTGCCTAAGAGCATGAAGAAGAAACATAGAATAACCAAGACTCAAAAGGAGAACCTCCCCAAGAGCCTGAAGAAGAAACACAAAGGAACCAAGACTCAAAAGGCCAGACTCCCTAAGAGCACAAAGAAGAAGCATGAGGGAACCAAGACTCAAAAACGCAAACTCCTTAAGAGCATGAAGAAGAAACATGGAGGAACCAAGACTCAAAATCAGAACCTCCATAAAAGGACAAAGAAGAAACATGAAGAAAGCAAGATTCAAAAGAAGAAAATCCCTAAGAACACGAAGAAGAAACACAAATGAACCAAGACTAAAAATGAGAAACTCCCTGACACTATAAAGACACTTGGAGGATCCAAGACTCAAACTCAGTACTCTAAGATCTCAAGGAAGAAACTGGAAGGAACAGGACAAAAACTAAGAAGCACATTGATCATATTAAGCAAAGACCCAAGCGAGATCAATAGCAAGTATCAAAAGTCTATCAGAAAAGTGTTGGGGTACTGAATGCGCGATGTCTGCAGATCTTTAAGAACATGGAAACTAAACACTTTAACATGAAGGTAAAGCAGGATTCCAGAAGCAGGTTGGGAGTTGCAGGGGTGGCAACCATGAAGGCAATTACAAATCATGACAGCAGCACAAAGACGCTATTCATAAAATCTCTGGAGCACAGATCACAAAGTTTCCTGCTTCTCCTCAGACAAATGCTCTGCACCTGTATTCATTATAATCCATCTTAAAATGGATTTGCTCGAGCTGAGAAATGTAACCAGATTAGTGAAATGTACCATTTTGTGCAGTCACAAATGATGAACTCAGTATATCACTGATAAATGAGAGTCACAGAGATCGTAATGGTACACACTCTCTTAGCGGTGCCAGCCAGGCAGCACAGAACCCAAACCCCATCAGGGTGCTAACATTAGCCTGATATAAATACTGGTAAATGGTGCTGGTCCAACCCTACCCATGCAAATTAATGATTAGCAATATTTGCATTTCTAGGTAAAGAATCTCTCTAAATTGCACCAACAAAAGTATTCAAACTATAATGAAGCAACATGTAGGTTTAGCATGTTCTTACAGAGTCCCCATTCATCCTAACTGTTGGGGCAGGTGGTAACCTAGTGGTTAGGGAGTTGCCACTGCATTCGACGGTTCGAATCACCACTGAGGTACCGTCGCCACATACTGCTCCCTGGGTGCCCCCAGTTGGTGGCAGCCCACTGCTTCACTTGGTGAATGAGTTAAATCCAGAGAAGAATTTCACACTATTCGCACTGTGTACTGTGCTGTGGTGTGTTCACGTGTGACTATAAGGGGCCACTTTACTTTATCATTATCTCCATAAATATAAAAACCCTTTGTGTCAAGTTTCCCTTTTTCCTGGGTTTTATCAATTCTCAGTCATGATCCTGCACTTTCCTAGTCCATGCTATTGTTTCTTCATCTCCTAGATCTTTATATTCTTGGCTCCCTGTTTCTTAAATCTTTAAATTCTTGGTTCCTTGTTTCCTAGATCTTTAAATACTAGGTTCTCTGTTTCTTAGGTCTTTAAATTCTTAGTTCATTGTCTCCTAGATCTGCAAATGTTTGGTTCCTTGTTTCCTAGATCCTCAAATTTGTTTCCTTATTTCTTAAATCTTTAAATTCTTGGTTCCTTGTTAGCTCCCTGTGCATCTGGCCCCCTGCGTGCTAGTTCTCTGGGTTCCCAATTCTCTGTGGTCCCAGTTGTTTCATTGCTTGTGTTCTTAGTACACTAGTTTCCTGTGTTCTTGGATCACTGTTTCCTGGCTCCTTGACTATTTGCTAGCTCCTCCATGTTCTTGATCTCGTTTCCTAGTTCAACATGTACTCTGTTCCTTGTTTTGTCGATCCCTGTGCTCCTGGCTGGTTGGTTCCTGGTTCCCCATGTTCTCAGTCTATGGTCTGCTTATTCTTCATGCTCCTGGAAGCTTCTTCCTAGTTCTCTTTGTCATTAGTTTTCCATTCCCAGTTTCTTGATCCTGCTTATTTCTAAGTTCTCCCTGTTTCTGGTTTTGACCTTGCTGGCCTGTTTATCTGGAAGGCAACATATTTTATCTCGTGTTAACCCTGTGTCTGTGCCCAGACCTCTGCTTTAAACTACAACCCCAATTACTGGAAAATCTCTAATAGCCAGTCTCAGTACTTGCACCTGATTTCCTGCTCCTGTTCCTTCTACCTGTGCTGATCTTGGATGTAACCTTTTCTCAACACTTCCACACTGGGGTTTTAATAAAAGTATAGAATTCTGTTCACAGAAGATAACCTGGGAAGATACAAAGGCTTCAACTAGCGACCATGCCAGAACATGGACAAATGCAGTTTGTGAAAGCATATGAGACTCACTGTAATACCTGGTGTGATCGGCATGCTTGAAAAGCAATAACAATTGTTCAGAAGGAGAGAGAGATAGAGCAGGAGAGAGAGAGAGCGAGTCTGAAGTCAAAATCAATCTGAATGAGAATAAGCAGTCTAGATATGAGTGCGATTATATGAGGAGATAAGTCCTTTCTTATCTGGGCTCAGAGCAGATTGCACTTCACAACTTAATAACAGGCAAGAGCATCACGTTACAGTAGAATAACATCTGCAGCCTTCAAGACATCACCATACTCAGGTTTCACAGCCTCAAAGCTACAACTCTGTTCTCTCTCTCATTCAAACCACATAATGCACCCTGGCTTTAACTTTTCCTCACTTTCCCTTTCTCCTAACTGTCCTTACACTCCTCAATTATGTTCGCATATGACAATACACAGCCAAAAACTGACAAACTGGCACCCCCCTGCACTGGATGCCCACCTCCACCAATGGCAGAAGTTATTACAATGATCAGGTTAAACTCAAGTCACCCTCAAGAGCACCAGAGTTTAGTGGCACTCAGATAAAGCCATCTAACTTAAGTCTTACACCAGTGAAGAAACAGGTACAGATGATTCCAGTTGATTGATATATATTGCTCCCTAATGCAGGGTGATGTGGATGTCGGGCAATAATTTATTTATGCATGAACCAGATATCATGCATTTATTTTTAACATTTTCCATATATTAACAGAAACTATCCAATCTGAAGGCCTTTGCTGATAAAATGGCTTGAAAAAAAAAACAAAACTGAATGCTAAATAGCACAAAAATACCAGTGTAACGAAGGAAAACACAGATATTGAAGTTTTACATAATACATTATTCTCAGGCTGGCCTTGCAGGCCTCAACAGCATGAGTGACTCCAGTAATGCTGAATTAAGGCAATAAATGCAAAGAGGAATTATAACGTAGGAGGAAAAAAATAAAGCAAGACAAAATCTGTTAAAGACTAAAAGGCTGTGAAAAATCCAAATAGTACACATAAACCTGATCTGAGCCCAACAAATAAAGAAAAAAAAAAAAAGTCAAAATCCAACCCATACAAATATCCCAGACTCTAGATCCTGGCTTTTTATTCTTTTTATTAGTATTTATTCTCCCACCAGAGATGAAGCTTAAGAGACTTAACCCTTAGAAAACGAGTGGCACTGATTCACGAGTGGAAGGGCAACAAATAGTAAAGCATCGTCATATGGCAAAACAACCTTATTAAGCTCCACCGGTTTGTGTTGATGCTCGAGGTGTCAGACGTCACGCTGTTTGGTGTTCTTACGCCATGTAGAACAAAAGTCATTGTAATTTAAAAAACGTAATAATAATAACCGCCACTGGGGTTTTAATAATGGCGTTACACACAAATTCCCATAAAGAAAAACACAACATCTTTGAACCCGGGAGAACTTTCAGGATAGTCTCCGCCCACAAGTGGGTGGGGAAAACCCACAGAGGGAGGGTTTCTGAGCGGCCGAGTGGTGGCGCGCTAAGCGAATGAACAGCAAATGGCGAGCGTGTAGGTGTAAAAAACACCGGTTTTAGACTGTTTTACACCATTTGTATTTGGTGAAATCAGATTTTACTAATATGCTCCGAGTTCTAACATCTGCATATAACAATACATTACCAATGGCTACCAATGTTAATAGATGGAACAACTCGTAATTTACATTCGTTACTAATATTCCTTTATAATGTACCATTTAATGCACAGCCTATTGATAAAGCAAATGCACATCCCTAAACACCACATAGAACAGAAAATAGACAAAAAGTGCATTATGCCTGTCCTTTGTATGTGCACATTCACGTATGCTGGCATGATTCCAGCATTATGGGCATGGAGAGGAGGGTGAACAGCATCTTCACCATGCAAAACACATGTAAATCCAAGCCTTGATCAAACACCCTTTGTCGATGGAGAAGCCCATCTTGGCGGGGGGCCGAGCTGCCGGCCCAAAACTCACCAAGAGAGTCCAACCTGCTGAATATGCAACGACGGCCACTCCAGAGGACACGAGAGGCCATTAGAATATGAATATGGGGTGTCAGGAAATGCAGGCAATGAGCCGCTGTGTCTCGCAAAGGGCTTTGTTAGCCGGCCAAGGGCTCCCGCTACTGATTTAGCATATTGGTCCACTAAAGGGCATTCGCTCCCGAATAATCAGAACGAGGGAGATTAAAAACGTCCATCCAGCTGGGCCTCGTCATCCTGCCTTGTCTTTTAGAGGACGGGAAAAGATTTATTTACTGAAGACGCGCTACTGTAGCCGTGTGCAATCGGCTAATGGACCAGGCACCAGGCATGATCAAATGAGCTCGTCTTTAGGTGTGTGGGTGTGTGTGGGTGTGTGTGCTGAAGGAGTCTGGGTTTGGGTGTGGTAAAGTGCTTTGAGGGCAGACATAAAGCACTGTGTGAAAGTCTTAGGCACCTATGCAAACTGTTTAAAGCCGTTTTTCTTAGTCCTCCTGCGAGCAAAGTAAACATTAGAACAAATGCAAACAAACAAGAAAGCAGTAAAAAGTATTAAGATTTGTTTTGTTTGTATAAAAGTAGTTGATATTGTGTGAGCTGGTGAGGAGAACACAGGTTCGGTTCTAGATTCCTCCTCGGTTCCTCCAGCCGTTGTTTGGATTTGTGAAACTCCAGCAGCTCCTGATTTAATTTAATGAAGGACTGATCGAGTCAAACCAGGTTTCTGATGAAACTACAGTAATACTGGACTTCCACAAGAATACACTCATATACTGAACATAAAATCACTATTTACTGTAGAATGTTCTTTGTATTTATTCTTTTTAGTTTTATTTAGTATATTTAGTAACATTAATGTGAAAAACTCACTGCTCTTCTAAACAGTTTTCAAATATTATTTTTGCCTGTGTACTTTTGCACAGTTCTGTACTTTCTCACACACTCATTATCTACACATAACTGGGTTGGGTGGGCACTGGAAGGCCAGAAACAGTGACCGGTGAGCACATCTATTAAACTTTATGACCACTTTAAGATGTGGCCAAAGTCGATTTAACAAATAAACAAAAGCGCTGAAATCACTCCCCTCATGTCCACTTTCCAAAAGACTGCACTTACAAAGGCTTTACAATTGGTTAATTAATGCCTGTTAATTAGATTATAAACACTTTAAAACACATCAATAAGCTGTTGCTGCACTAATAAAAATGACAGCAGTGGTCTGTTCCATGCCAAATAGTGATCTTGCTGCCTACCTTCGTCAGATAAAAGAAGCCACGTTTATTTATGTGTTAAAAACGGATTATTAATGATTTAAGATAAGTTTTTGACCTAATTACAACCATTAATAAACTATTATTTATAACGTGGTATCTGAGTCCTGATATCTGATGATGTATATCTTAATATTAACAGAAGTAAACAAGTGAGACGTTTATTCTGATACATATTTCGCCTAGAGACTTTTTATAGATATAGAAGAAATATTTCATTTTTATAGATTATGGAGAAATATTTTTAGCAAAAATAATTTTTTTTTTATTAGATTTAGGGAAAATATACATAGATTTAAAGAAAATGTTTTTTTTCTAGATAATGGGGAAATAAATATACATTTTTTATAGATTATGGGGAATTTTTTTTGAAGATTAAAATGGATAATTTTCATAGATTTAGGCAAAAACTTTAGATATTAAGTCAAGACTTTTTAAAAATTATGGGGAAACAGACATATATTTATTTCCTATTATAATTGCAGCATTTGTCTCTCAGAAATCCACACTGTGATGTAATTACATAACGTAACTCAGTAATAATAAATGTGATGAAGAGGAAGGACTATTAACAGTTACGGCGCACGTCAACAAATGATCACAGAGCAGGAATTATGTAAATATAAGACTGAGGGCTCAAGTTACCGCTTCTTTCTTTTGAAATTGACTGCATATAAACATTTAGTGATGAACCAAATGGAATAATCCATTTACTTTAATCCATGCACCTTAATTAGAGTTTTTAATATATGAGGATATTTGCAAATGTCTGACAGCTCTTTTGCAACTCAGTGGTTTTTCCTCTGTAAGCTGAACGACAGTAATGAAGAGAAATACTTTCTCATATGAGGGAAATGAAGGGTCGGTTTCAGATGGAAGACTTTTTCTGATTAGCGAACATCCCATTTGTGGATGTTAGACAATCTCATAATGTGAATAGAAACAGAATGCAAGTCTGTCTTTGCAGGAGGTCAATGGTGTGTAACGTGTGAAGTTGCATATTAGATTTAATTACAGTTATTATCAATAATATTGAACATGTTGTGATTGGTGGTGTGCATGTCCTTGTTTAGCCACCCATAGGTGAAAAACATCTAATGACATCCAGATGTGTCTGTGAGTGAGAGTTTAAAGCAGTTCTTCCCAAACTGGTCCTGGAGGACCCCCTGCCTCGCACATTTTAGTGTTTACACTCACTTCAGCTCAGGAACAGCTGGGTAATTAACTGGCTGGAGGTACTCTGGGACCGCTTTGGGAAACACTGGCGGTCCAAAAAATCTCAAATTAGCACAAACATCTCAGAAACAAAAGAAAAACCCTACCACTGGTACTGAAGATTCAAGTTACTGCCCTTGGAATGTACCTTTGATTTACACACAACACACACACACACACACACACACACACACACATGGTGAAAAAGATGCATACCTGATGAGCCATTTGTAGAGTCCCACGTCAAAGTGTCTGAAAGAAAAAGACATTCATTGGTGAGGCTAAAAGGGTCAAAACACACTTTACTATACTGTGACCTTGGATTATTACATTCAATTTCTGTTCAGCTGTATAAAGAAGTTTAGGAGCTCCTTGTCAAATTATTTGATTTTCTAAGAGAAAAATCAAGTCAGAGAACACACTTCTGCTCACTTTATGCACAGATACTGTCAGTTCGCTTCAGTTTTGCTTCATTTTTTCCAATGCGTTAAACTCAAATACAAAATGCACTGCAATTTCATATAGAGGTGGTGTTGTGTGTGTGTGTGGAGGGGTGTTCAGGCAACTTACACTATCTAATTATTTTTCTGTAATTTTATAATTACATAGTTACACTTGCTTCAATATTAATTACATTTACCCTACACATTCTTACTTATATATTTACCTATAAATCCATTTTTTCATTTATATCAGGCTATTACAAACAGGAAAAAATAGTAAAAGTTTCTTCTTTCCTCAGACGACTTCAAAACGAATCATAATACTATGAGAGTAAAGACACTCCTAATTCCTGAATTCATTTAATTTATTATTGTCAATATGAGCACACAGTGCATATAAAGTCCATATAAAAGCACTGAGACACTCCGGAGCTATTTCCAGTGAAGCAATGCTCAAAACATGTCTCTCCTGTTAAAACCAGCAAAAAATGTGCCTGGGTCCGCAAAACAAACGCCCCAGCCCAAGTTCCCTTTGACACAAATGTGATATTGATTCATATGTTTGAATCTGTGCTTTTAATAGAATTTCTCTGCTTGGTTCAATGAGTTGCGAGTGGAAAAAATAATAAAAAAAAAAGGTGTTCTCTTAAGGGACCCTCTATTTATGGGGATGGCGACAATCACTGCTGTATATATATGAGAGAAACTTATTGATGTAAAGACAATGCTTTTGGAAAAGCCCTGATTGGCGTGGGTGGGACGTTTTGCTCAAGGACACATCAGCTGTGATCACTGTGACCTCAGCTCCTTCAGTCCACCGGCAGAAGGTCAATTATCCATAACGCCCGGCCTCTGGTCTCCAGCTGGCCACTCCACTGCCTGCGAGCCCTGTTTACACAACAGCGTAAATCAGGGAGGCCCCTTCTGGAAGTGGATCATCCAGCCGAGGATAGCCTTTCTATACTTAATGACATGAGCCACTTCTACACCTGTGAAAATAAAGAAGGCCCCAGTGCGCTGGAGGCGCTTGACGGAGCCACTTTAATTAATCTCGGGGTGGGGGGGGGGCTGGGGTGAGTGTGTGCGCTGCAACGGTTGTCACTTTGTCGAGGGGATTATGCCCCAGACCGGTGATCTGAGACCAGTTTGGGGTTTTCTCCTTTAATGGCTTGGGCTGGGATTGGGAGAGGTGACGGCAGGTCTTAAGGCAGCATTTAAAATAATAGGAGACAAAACTGCAGTCCCAGAGAGCTTTAGAGCTCTCGCCCATCCAGCACACCTGAATCAATTCACTGGAGTTTCACCATTAAAGAATCAGAATCAGAAAACTTTACTGATCCCAGAGAAAACTGCTTATGAAACGACTGCACAGACAAAAACAATATATAGTATAAGTCAAAAAAAATTGAAAATACTCTGTACTAAATACACTATGCTAAATGCACAAAAGCTGTGGTCAGTAAGAGAGGTGGATATAAATACTATAGATAAATAAATTTAATTACTGCTGAAGTAGTTTACTAGTTACACAAAAAGTGATTTAAAGTTGTTCCCTATATTGAGTCCGCTATTGCACGTAATAATGACGCAAATAGTGATACTGCACATGGTAATGCTACTGCACACAATAAAAAAGAGACAGCACATAATGATAATGATTTAGCACACAATATGAAATTGCAGATCTGAGTAGCAGCAGGTTTTTGCACAGATTATTGTGTGGGTGTGTGACAGGGGAGGAGTTCTAGAGTCTGATGGGTGGGTAACAGGGGGAGGAGTTATAGAGTCTGATAGGTGGGTGTGGGACAGGGGAGGAGTTATAGAGCCTGATGGGTGTGTAACAGGTGGAGGAGTTATAGAGTCTGATTGGTGGGTGTGTGACGGGGGAGGAGTTATAGAGTCTGAAGGGTGTGTGTGAGACAGTGGGAGGAGTTGTAGAGTCTGATGGGTGGGTGTGTGAC
>JBBPCZ010035587.1:18591-32812 GCA_037974445.1 Brycinus macrolepidotus
AGGGAGGAGGTATAGAGTCTGATGGGCGGGTGTGTGACAGGGAGGAGTTATAGAGTCTGATGGGTGGGTGTGTGACGGGGGAGGAGTTATAGAGCCTGATGATGGGTGTGGGATGGGGGAGGAGTTACAGAGTCTGAAGGGTGTGTGTGTGACAGTGGGAGGAGTTGTAGAGTCTGATGGGTGGGTGTGTGACAGGGAGGAGGTATAGAGTCTGATGGGCGGGTGTGTGACAGGGAGGAGTTATAGAGTCTGATGGGTGGGTGTGTGACGAGGAGGAGTTATAGAGTCTGACTGGTGGGTGTGTGACGGGGGAGAAGTTACACGGTAGTGGGGAGGAAGGATCTCCTGTGGCATTCAGTGGAGCACTTTATGCTGGTAAGTCTGTGGCTATAAGTGCTTCTCAGTTTGACCACAGCATTGTGAAGTAGGTGGTCAGGATTGTGGGTGATCGGCAAGCAAAAACATCTAGGGATGTGCAACGTCCCAAGATCAAAGTTTTACATGCAACTTAAATGAAGAGCAGTGGTCCAAGCAGAAGTACACCACGCTAAACCTTAGGAAAGACTCCTAATGTTACATTCGCCTACATCTGTAGCATGACAGGTCTAGATACGAGGGTAGTATACTTTTAAGGTACTCAGATGGTCCTTAAGAACCATGTTGGACCTTTGAGGGTACTGTTTGTACCCTTTAGCCCTAACTCCACACACACCACCACACACATTTCTGGTTGTGTCCACAGGACTTCTTTTACAGGTTTTTCATCATGGAGAACTATTTAAATAGGCAAAGAACCATTTGTGTTCAATGTTCTATACCGAGAAACTGTTTTTACTTAAGAAACCCTTCTTTTGGGTGCGTGCAAAAATCCCACTCCTCCCAAAAATTGGGGAGAAAATTGGGAAAAGTTTGCATGTGCCTAGAAATGTGTGCTTTTCTTTGCTAATGCAATGCAGTGATTTGTTCAGCGGTACAACCCTCAGGCAGAAGCAAACACAGCAATTCAGCAAGATCTGTGTGCTTAAAAGAAATCGTTTACCAGTGATGGCTGGCTGGCGATGAAATGATCTGAGCTGTAATCTTGGGTGATTGTCTTAGTATGCATTTGTGTGTCATCATAGCAACTGATCTATTATTTTACCCCCGAGCTAACTGGCTAGCAAACACATTTGAGTAAAATTAAATCAATTAAACAGTAAAAAACAGAAAAGTGGCATTTCCAGAATCAGGATCACTGGAAAATCTGACTTGTGCTGCTGACTAGGGACATTTGATGGAAATCAGCTAAGACAGAATCCAACACATATGTACTTCAAATATGCAAAATTGACCAACTGGTCAACAACCAATGACCCTTTGCTTTCAATGTAACACTTTATTTGATTAATGTCATGTAAAAGCACCACTAGCTTTTGGTTTAAAAATCTAAACAAATTGGTTTAAAAGAATAAATATTCATGTTGCAAGTTTGGCTAACAGAATGTACTAAAACTGTGCTAGTGTGTTTGGGTTAATTTAGCTCCCACATTGTAAAACTCCAGGTCAAAAAAGGCTACACTGGCAAATTTTTTGCAAAAAAAAAATTAAAATAAGCCACAAAAATCATGATTGGTGGATCCCTACTGCTAATGCTACAATAATGTTTATTTGAAATGTCACTGTCAACAGCTGTAATTTTTTTTTTTTTTTTTTGGTGGGGGAAGGGGGGGGGATTAAATCTTGCATAAAGAGCTAATATGTTGATAAGATATTCAACACTGCCTTGAATTACATTGAGCTTATATTGTTTAATATAAGCTAATGGGAGGTCTCATAAAATAAGCATCTAAGAAGGCCAGAGAAATCTAAAAAGCCCTTTTTTCTGGGCTTAAAAAATAAGAAAGTTAAAAAAAAAATCAGTATAGCTAGAGTTCCTTGTCAAATGGGAAATATCTAAACCTGAAATCTCCCTCCTCCGTTTCACGGAACGACGAACTTCAGCAGCAATCCTTGGGGTTTGATTTGTCTCTCGTCCAAAAAAATATTATTATGGCAGAAAAATCAATTGTGGCCTTTGTCACTCCCTGCTCTCAGCTTCTCTCTCTCTCTCTCTCTCTCTCTCGCTCAGTCTCGCTTCATCTCTCTCCCCAAAAAGCAACATGCACCATAATCAGACTTCAGTGAAGGGACCCAAAAGGTCACATCACGTCTTCGCGACTCCTTATATATACTTTTCCTCTTACGTTCTCCCTCTGCTGCTCCGCTCCTTCTCATCGCCTCGCCTTAAACTCCTCTCTCCTCTCCTTTGCTGTAATAAGGGAAAGCTATTGATTTCTTGTCAGAGACCACAGGAATACAGGAAGATGGATGGCTGGA
Organism: Brycinus macrolepidotus; assembly: GCA_037974445.1. Lineage (NCBI taxonomy): Eukaryota > Metazoa > Chordata > Actinopteri > Characiformes > Alestidae > Brycinus > Brycinus macrolepidotus. Next base: position 20,947 of record JBBPCZ010035587.1, read on the forward strand.
ATCTGTATTTCGTGCTCTAACAGAAATGACTCAGATGTGCCATACACACACAAACACAGACGGTGTTAATGAAAAAAGTACACATATACTGAACCCTGGACCTCTGGGGGCCATCTGACTCAGTGGTCTAGTCGGACAATGTGTGCCACCTCTAGAACTTTCCAATAGGGTGGGGTTCACCTTTTTTGGCCTTTTTGTTAACCTGCCAATCCCTGTGAATAGGTTTCCCTTAACTGAGACAACTCAATGCATGAATACCACCACAAAATCTCACAGCCGGGCAATTACACTACACGCCAGATATTTGTACCCACCCCCGGACTTTTGAAAAGAATAAACGATATGCTGCTCTTTCAAAAATGTATTACAAGAAAACAACAGAAATACTTAAAACAAATGTAACTGGTTCTGAAGTATAACATAACTAGATACACTGTAACCACCTCTTGCCTTTATCACAGTAGCACATATTCGCAGCGTTCTTCCCAGCAGCTTTTGGAAATAACTTGTGTCCAAACCCTCCCAGCACCTTTTCAAGCCTGCAAACAGTTCTGTCTTATCTGTTGGACAGCTCATCCCTGGAACTCAACGGGAGAAAGATCTGGAGCCTGGAGGTCAAGACATCATTCTCAAATCTTCTCGCTTTTCTTTGGACTGGGTGTATTTTAGCACAATTTTGTAGAATGCTTGGGATCATTATCCTGTTGAGGAATAAAATTTTGTCCAAAAATACATAAACCAGAAGGAATTGTGCAATACTTTTCTTTTTCATGATCCAACACAAAGTGAATGTCAGTCACTAAAGACAGACCTGATATATCTCTTCAATACCAATAGTTTAAGCCTTTGTGGCTAAATAATGTTACTACAGGCTATAAAATGTTTAAAAAAACATTTGTTTTAAGTATTTCTAATGTTTTCTTGTATTAAAAGTTTGAAAAAGCAGGATATTGTTTTTTTTTTTTTAATCTGAAGGTGGGCCCAAACTTCTGGCCTGTAGTGTATGTCATGGCAGTTTCCAGGCATACCGGTATTTAATGAGGTCGAACTGCATGTTTCATTACAAAGAAGGCATAATTAGTTTAACTGGATTTAGTGCAGCACAGAGTGTGAGATGTTGGATATAAATACTGTGTCCTAAACCACATCCACAAGTCTGCACCACCTTAATGAAGAGCTGGATGTGGTCTAAGCAAGTTTTGGGGATGTATTTACCAAAAGTTTGTTAGCAACATACGCCTCCAGTCCTTAATTAAAGCAGTAACATTTGGACACGGCTGATCAGCTCCATCTGAGTGAGGTGGAAAACCGTGTAAATTAGATTTTTCGCCAAACAATTCCTTTAATCGCTTCCCTACTAAATTAATGGGGACCCAAAATGTTCTGAAGACTCCCTGCAGGAGAAATGATTTCTGCTTTTACGGTTAATACAAAACAACTGAAGCCAGACTACCCTTGACGAAGGCACTCAGTCATGTCCGAACTGAACGTTTGGCCTCTATTTGGTAATTTTTTGAAGGCAGTGTAGATGTATCCTACATGTCCCATAATTTTGTGTGTCAGGAGAGCTGATGTGTTCAAGGGAAAGAGAGGCAAAGTAGAAAAGAGAGCCTGGTTTACATACAAAGCCAAGTTATTTGTGGTTGTATCAACCAACTTTAATATGTATTATGTATAACAAATACTCAACCTGGGTCTTAAATTTAACAACTATTGCATAATGGGGGCATCTGTTTATCACAACTATGGTTTAGCTAATTGTTCTTATCTTTGCAAAGCAGTTACTTTGTTCTTCTGTCTGACTAGTTTTATCAAATGTTAAAGTTAATCTAATGCTTGGGGACATTAAACCAGTGGTCTAGGCCAGTGGTCCCCAAACAGGTCCTGGAGGACCCCTTGCCCTGCACATTTTAGTGTTTACACCCCCACTTCAACTCAAGAACAGCTGGATAATTAACTGACTAGTTTAATCAGGTGTGTTGGGAGGAGGGAAAACACTAATATGTGCAGGGAAGGGGGTCCTCTAGGACTCGTTTGGGACCACTGGCCTAGATAATAAACTCTGGTGGAAACTGTGGTGCTTTTTTCAGCATCAGAGCTTCACTTCTGATGCAAATGTGTAACTCGTGAAAATAAGGCTAACACAGCTAATCTCCAACAGCTAGCAGTGGGCTGTCGGTATTTTTAAAGGGTGCTTCAAACATGTTTCAGTTGCAGGTACCTTCATTACAATATTGCCTTCTAAGGCGCTGCCTTATGAGACAGCACGGACACCGAGGCCTTCAGTTTCAGATACAGCCATAATGACCACGTGTATCATTCAAGCTACAAACATTATGGCACATTATAAAGCACTATAAGCCAGCTCTGCTGCTAAGCAGTACAGAAATACACTGACTCCAAAACATATTTGTGTTAACTAGTAAAATACTTCAGCAGTAATTTTACCTATCTGAAATATTTATGTCCTTCTCTCTTATTGTCCACAGCACTTTGTGTATGTAGCATACTGTATTTAGAACTAAGCATTTTATGAATATTCCTAGACAGTTTTATTTTGATTTTATACTATATTTTATATTGTTCTTGGCTTTGTGTCTCTGTGTCTGTGCAGTCGTAACATAAGTAATTTCCTCCAGGATCAATAAAGTTTTCTGATTCTGATTTTTAGGTTATGGACTTGTTATGATATTCTAAGCTGACCAGCTTCTAGAAACCTAGAATGGTGGAAAAAAATGCCCTCAGCAGTTACAGCTCAACAATACTGGCTCGCCATCAAATGGTACTAGCCTTTAAGTCGTCGTTAAGAATCTGCAGTGTCTGGTATCTTACGGTGGCTAAAGCGAATAGAAGCAGTCGCTGAGCTTTAACTAGCCGCTCATGGCTTTATTTCATTCTCAGCCTGTTGTCAGAGCTTTTACAGTAATTGCTTAAAGCTCCAATTAGGAAGCCCTGCATTGAACAAGGCTAGTAGTTGGTCCGGCGTCAGCAGACGTTTCTAAATAACAACATGGTTGCAATGTGCAATCGTAGATCATTCAGACAAAACAACAACTCTGCAACGCCTTCTGTGATCTCTGTTAGTAAACACAGAATGAGTCCCGGGGCAGCGGCGGTGCTGTTTCAGCACATCTAAATTGGAGCTTCCACAGCCTTTGGCTAATTACATATGAGTGAAAACAACATTTCAATTCCCAGTGAGAGAACCAGGCCTTATGCCGGCTAATGTATATAAATATCCTCCTAAGAGCACATGGAGAAAAGGAAAGAAAGCTGATGGAGCAGCGGATGGAGAAGGGAACGTGGCCAGAGGAGGATTTTGGATGGAACCGTAGGATATTGCTGAAGATTACAGAATCGAGGAGGACACCCGTAGGACATTTGAGAAGTTGTTCTCAAAAACTGTAGCAATTAATGCTTAGACAGGCAATGAAACTGGAACGGCAGCATCATTTTGTAGAGAGCATGACCAGGTGTCGGAACAGGAACATCGAAAAGCATTTCATCGCTGAGATGACAAAAAGAGGATGGAGGGAAGGGGGTCCCTGAGTACCTTTGGTGGTAGAGTGAGATTTATTCCATCACTTTCTGCCAGTCATTAAGAAACTCTGGCAGAGATGAGATAAGCACTGTGAAGGTGAGCTTTGGGGTCAAATCCCAGCTGTGCTGCACTCAGGTCTCAGCGGGAGGGAGGATCTCCATGGACAAAATGACATTCTGTGACTACAAGACAGTTAATTTAACATTTTTTAGTGTGTAGAATCATACTGTTCTTTACTTAGATCACTTAACATTCATCCATTCTTTTTCTAAACCAGGATCTTGCTGGAGCCTAGACCAGCAGTCAGAGGGCGAAAGGAAGAGAAATATCCTGGACCGCTCACCAGTGCATCACAGCATAGACACACACACAGGATCAGAGAACTGTATTCCTTCATTTGATTCAGTGTCAGTTTTTCAAAGATGCCGTTACTTATGTCACTATTACGTGCAATAACTCCAAACCACTATTTGTGTTAACAAGTAAACTATTTCAGCAGTAATTTTATTTATCTATAGCCTTATTTGGTTGGTTGTCTTATAAATGAGCCTGTACAACATCTGAAATTTGTCTTAGTGATCAAATTCAAGTTCAAATTCAAACTACCAAAGTCAGACAGTTTTGATTCATAAGGTTGTTAAAGTAAAGAACACTGAGAAGGCGATAAGACCAACTTTTGTCTTAAGCTGATTTTTTCTTCTTGCTCCTTATTTCTCCAAAAGGGGGGCTTTAGGAGATACAAATCAGACTTCAATAATCTCCAAATAAGAAGATGATTTATTTCTGATGAGACAAAGAAAAGACTGTTGTGAGCAATAAAGTCTCCCTCTGGGAGGGGTGATGTCTGACAGATCATAAACCAGCCTTTAGGCCCGAATATATTTACTGCCCATTTCCACTTCTTACTGACCACAGCATTTTGTGTATATAGTATTGTGTATTTAGTACAAAGCAGTCTCAGAGTAATTTCTTTGTTTTGACTTTATATTATATTTTATATTGTTCTTGTGTTTGTCTCTGTGTGTCAATGCCTAAGCAGTTTCCTCAGGGATCAATAAAGTTTTCTGATTTGCTAAGTGACTGGCTTCCAAATGCAGATTACTTCCGGTCACTGCAGCTGTCAATGCAGAAAGTCCCTAATGGTTGCAGTAGAGCACAGTACAGACCACACGTTTGACTTTTCAAGCTTATTTATGCCAAGAGTCAGGTAGACACTAAATCAATGAATGGCATTGCACCGACTGCAAAAAAATCTGTAATTCGCTGTGCAAGTAGCTTTGCTGTACTTGTTTTGCAACTACTAAGATAATGATAATGGGGAAGTTTAAAGACAGATATTTGAAGCTTGGTGTCACGCCTGGGCCACCTCGGTCACGCCCCCAGCGACGCCTGTCCCCAGAGTATTGAAGTTGCACGTTTTGATGACGTCATGTGGTGTTGTGTGTTTGGTCGTCTTGTGCTTAGGCAACCCAGGTGTTAGCACTGAGCTTCGTTAGCTCATTAGCAGGGTTGCTAGGTACCTGATGACATGTCCACTTGTCTTAGGTTTAAGTTAAGTATGTCTCGTTTATAAGTTCATTGTCCGCGTTGGGTGATTGGTTGTCTGCGTGTGTGCTTGAGTATAAAGCCGGTGCGTGGTCACCCAGCTCTACCAGCTAGCAACTACTCGGGTTAGTGAAACTTTGCTTTGTGTTATAGCCTGCACCTGTACCCCGCTGACAGTTTCTGGACTCGTGCCGTGCTCGCCTAGTTATCACCACAACGGACTGCTCTCCAAGTGGCAGCTGAAGGGCTCCTCTTCCGAAGTCACGCAACGCGAGGCTAGTGGCTCTGTGTAGCACGCTTCTGTCTCAGTGACTGTATGCCCTGTGTTTCCTCCCCTCTGTCTCTAAAGGCATAGAAGGTGTGTAGCCGTCCCCACTAGCGGAAAGAATAGTGGGACTACTGGACTGGCCTCGCTGGCCACTTCTCGTAACTCAGCGATGCGGCCGAGTCCTCCCTCCATAGAGCTTGGGTTCCCATGTGGAGTGAAGGTCCTCCGGGAACAGCCCTGTATTAGCATTGATTGAAGTTTGTTTTTGTTTGGAGCTCAGCGTGTTCATTAAAACTCCTTTGTACACGAAAGCTGATTCCTGCAATTGTGTCCTTCTAGCATACCCGACATGACACTTAGAACATTTATGTAACATTCTTTATTTTGGATCAGGGCTGTACAATATATTGTCTGTTAATCATTATCACGATACTCCAATGCTGATATTGCAGAGGGGAGCAATATGCAAATAGGTCTCTAACCAATCAGTGTTTCTGACAGGGTGACCAATCACAGCTCCAGGTCAGTTACTGGGAGTTCTAATGAATCAAGGTCTTCATGTAATTCAACAAAAACCTAAGTGAGTTGGCCTTTAAAAAAGTATTTTTAACTTTTTGAAAACTTCTAGCTTAGTTTCCATATATGGATGGAAATTTAACAATATTTACATACCTTTAGCCTTTTTAATTACAGATAAGTGGTGATATGGCCAGGGTATCTGCACATTTTTGATATGCAAATTCAATTACCTTTTCAAGACCTCTAAGAAGAAAAATTAAGACCATCACGGCGACAAACGAAAACACAATAGCCTAGAATTTAGTTGATTTCAACAAGGCACATATTTATTGGAGCAACAGCTCTAACATAAAACTGCCTTCTAATTATAAAATATTATGGCTGTGAACAATGTGCAAACAGGCACAGAAAGTAAAATACTCCAAAAGTGCAAAGAACCCAAATATTTTTGTTTCCACCGATTCACTGTTGTTGTGTTAGGAGTCGCAGTTCACTAGCCTTCTTTTCAACATCTGCATTTAAGACCACCAACTGCTCTTTCTTCTCCTTCGCTCGTCGTCTCAGAGTATTGGACTTGGTAGTTAATGTTGCCATTTTGGTTCCAGCAGCATTCTCTGCTTCTTCTGCCATGCGATCAGCATCCTTTAGTAAACTCTCGCATACACTTTCCAATGAGGCTCTCCTCCTCTTGAGTTCCTCAAGTTCCTCCTCCACATGTTTTCTTTTTTGCTTTGGCTCATCTTTTTCTTTTTTTTTGTTTCTCTTCATCAAGGTATGTTCTATACCTGGTGCGTGCAGTGGCACAGTAACTTATCATCTCTTTGGTCAGAGGCACTTTGGTTACTCCCCCACACACTCTGACATGGTCACATATAAGCCTCTGTGCAACAACTGTTTCCTCTGATAAGTTGCAGGTCTCCACCTCTTTATTTGTGGAAAACCCTCGTTCCACTTCGGCTTGCCCATGGGAGAGCTGCAGCAAGTTCTTGCAGAACATCCAGAGGTCAGGATGAGGCTCACTAACTTTTTGATGTAAAAAGACATCAACTCTGGATGGTGGTGGAGGAGTGAAGGATATAAAATCCAAGCCTTTGGCCTCACTGTGCAGGAGATTATCAAACTGCTGGGATATTGCATCACCTGTAATTAGATTAGATGCAGAACAACAATGTCAATGCACAGCATCACAATCAGAATTTTCCTATGATACCAGAAAAGTGCAATCATTTAAATTTAATCTTGAAATATCTCTAGGCTCATCAAAGAAAATATGTTAACTGGGCTGATGCCCAGTTTTCAAACACCAAGAGTTGGTCTTATAAAGACTGTTAAAATCTGTTTTAACACTATTCAGTTAGATATGAAAAAAGAAAAGCATAATTTAACAATAACATTCTGTACGATCCTATTCTTATTCCTATGATTTACCAGCAGATTTCTCGCCTGCCAACTGATTCTCCTGCACAAACTTCTGTATGAGGTTTCTCATTTTCTGCTGGCAGTCATCTAGGCTGGTGTGCATTCTGTTTGGGTCCAAGCACATCATCTCATGTACAATCGAGTACTTTAGAGGGCATTTATCCAGGGCCTTTTTGCAGATTTCCGAGAGCACAATCTGGCCGTCTTTTTTAAACAGAAGGACACCAAGGTCACTTACACTGCCTTTGGCTCCTGACTGTCTCTGACAAAAAGATGGTTTGTCAAATTTCCAGAATCTCTCTACACGCTCAGCACAAGGTTAACACTACCTCAGCTGTACATATCGAACCAGCTCAAACTCCATGTTATTCACACATTTTTTTACTTGTTTGACACATTTGTATCTAAAGATACCAGTGAATTCACAGAAGTCCCACCTTGATGACAGCTGCTGCACTCATTCCTATATCCACCTCCTTTGGACTGAACCAGAGTTTTTGATCACTGACCTCAAGTCTGACCAGCTTATATGGAGTGAGAGGCAAGGCATCTTGCTTGATGAACCGTTGAAGGAGGCTCTGAAAATAAAATTAAAATTAGAGTTAAGTTCACATGTGCGTGTTTGCATGTTCATTTATTGCTGTTGTTACTGAGGTGGTGAATATTTACCCGGATCAAATCTGCCAAGTCCTTCCAAAGGAAGGGCATCATGGGAGCATCTGTCTGGTATTTAGCCAGAAATGGTTGAAATGCTCGTGATAGGGCCATGAAAAAATGTAGTTTGGCCAGAAAAAGGGGATCGATTTGGGCTTCAGTCAAAAGAAGATGTCCCTGGGTTTTTCACCTTTTTTGACTTCACCAGGTCCACATATTTCACAACAGAGGGATAGACTTCTAATGCTTGTTCGACAGCTGGCAAATTTTCGAGCCACCGATGGCCACAGAAAGGTAGAGGGAATCTTGAGGATGATGCTGCAGCTGTGAAGTCCTCTCTTCTGGCTGGTGCAGAGTGGAAAAGAAAATGTAGTGCTTTGAGTACTTTCTCCACCATCCACACTTCAAAACCAGTCTTGAATGAGTTGTGAAGGGTATGTAGGCCACGACTTCCTACAATTACCAACTGTGTCCCAGCAAATTGCTCACCATGCTCTTTTTTGCAAGAGTTCTACAAACTTCCAACTGACCGCAGGTCCATCCATCGACAAGGAGAGCATATTTTTTTACATTGAGCTCCTTTGTACACTCCTGAAATTATTGGAGAAAAAAAAAACCTTATAAAAACAGTCAGATATTTATAGCACTATATTGAGATATGCCAGTCAAATAGTTTCCATATATTAAGTTCACACAAGATAAGGAGTGCAAGGACATAAGCATACACTAGTACAGAAGACTTGCTAATGAAACAATCTTATGTAAGGGATAATGTTCAGCGAGCCGGTCATTCTCGTGAAATAAGCCCCGACAGAGTGATGCAGGACCGTTGCTACACAACACTTAAACAATTCAGTTTCCTCAATGTACTATTTTTTGCAGCGGAAGTCATGAAGCGGCAATAAAACCTTTAAAATACGCTTGGCAATAAATATGGCTCTCCTGTTCAAACACATGGAAGGATTTAACATGGATATTTAAAAATCATGGGTTTGTTAATTAGTTTAAATGTTATTGAACGGCTTACCTTAAAATTCTCCAGTAAGTCTTCAGCGGTGGAGTGGCCCATGTACTGTGATCCCAGATACCAGGACTGCACTCGAGAGCCATTCTCGTCATTTACCCAATACGTGACGTGCACATCCAGGTGTTTGCTTTTGGTGGTCCTGTTCATACTTTCGTCAAACATGACAACGAAATTGCCTTTGTTCACGCTTGATATAAGCTCCCTTTTAATGTATGGAGCGAGTCCAAATCGCACAAGATAAGCGGTTTTGTCCCTACCACAATTAAATGTTTTGGCACACTGCGAGTCAGGGAACATTGCCCTAAAGATGGTGTGAATGTCATCATTGGACGTATAGGAGTGATGTCAGCTAACCGTTTGCAAAGCCCATAGCACTTCTGCTTTCAGTGTGTCGGTTGAGGAGAATGTACTGAAGGCATTACTTGTCGTGGGATCCAGAGACACTGCCAAAGCGGTGTAGAGGTTGTAGAGGTTGTATTTGCAGTACTGGCAAACAACTGAATGGGGACAGTTGTTGTCCGACTATCAACAAAACGCTTGAGCTTCTCTCCCCCGATATGTGAGTCGATGGCTTTAGAGCCCATTGTTGCCAGTTTGATGACTTTTGTACAAAGGTCGCATCGCGCTTCATAGACATTAATCGTCTTTTTCAACCAGCCACGGTACTTCTCATCCTGCGACGATCTCTCATTTAATTTGCATTTACTCATTCTACACTCGCGGTTTTAAGGGAAACCAGTCTCCCTGCTACGCACCAGCTACGCACATGCAACACTATTTATTCTATTTCTATGGCATGCATATAGGCCTATGGGGTACACACTGCCCCCTGTGCTATAGGCAGTGATGTGCACTGGTAAAAAAAAATAAATAAATAAAAATAAATAAATAAATAAAAAAGGGGGGAAAAAATAGGCTAACCGGGAACAGATATCTTTGCTTCATTTCGCCCTAGAATTAATTTAATGCCACCCCTTTTAAAATTCCAGACTTTTCAATACTTTTCAAGGCCTTAAAAAACATAAAAAAAATTTAAGACTTTTTAATACTTTTCAAGGATCCACGGGGACCCTGTATGGGCATTTTAACATACTGAAAGGCATCGCAACTGCAGTACAATACCCATCAAACATTTTTGCACACCACAGGTTTTTATCACTTATCTATTTATTTCATAAACTGCAGATTTTTATTCTTGTTATTGTAAAGTTGTTGAGTGAACAACTATAAATGAAAATATGTCAAATAAAACAAGTTTCCTTTACAAGCTGAAAGAATCTGTAACAGTGCAGGTCTGGCTCCTATTAACTGGTTGTGTGGTGATGCAGAGTCAAATTCTAGACTGTCCTTTAACTTTAAATGCACTCGTTCACTGTTTCATTCCATTGGCTGTCACTGAATAACTCGTTAAATATCTAACACTTGTCTGGAGATCCATATTGTGTGTAATTATAATTAGAATTATATTAGTTGGCTTTTTGGACGTCAGTGGTGAAAAAGAAAAAATCTGACATTTTCTGGCTAATAAAGGTACTCAGTGATGAACACACTGTAAATTTATTTGTTGGAAAAGAATATTGAGGGCATATTAAGTGAATAACATGCAGAAAATCTCAGTGTGTGCAAAAACCTTTGACTGATAGTGTATCTAGAAGTATAATGGCAATACTAATATTACTACTAATGTACAATGCACTTCCAGACTGGGTGGCCTGCGTGATTGGCGTATATATACAGCTCTACAGCACTGATGTACAGTATAACTATGAGACACTTGGCGCTTAATCATCCACCGGGCTGTGAGGTTAAACACACTCCAATTCCTCCCCGCTAACAGAGTTCAGCCTCTGTTTCAGCATAATCAATTTCATCCAGCATTTGATTAGCCATAAACGCCACGTCACGAAATTTAAAGGTCAAATAAAAGTGGCCATCAACGAGCCCATTTCCTGAGAGAGGTGCCTGCCTGACTATATAAAAACATGTGGATTTGAATGTGGTGGAAATTATGGCCTGTGTTTAATGACATACAGGTTTAAATATGCATGGAGTTTTGGTCCACAGCAGAAGGTGCCTGTAGCAAAATATGCAGCATTTCATAATGACCAACGCTCAAATGTAGCAGCAAGAAAAACAGATAAAGTTCTCCACAGAGAAAACTATTCATTACAGGGAGAGTAACCCAGTATTTCAGAAAGTAATGTAAACAGAGACAGGCAGTTCACTCAGAACTGTTATTCAAAGCATTTTTGCTGGACCACCCAGGAGACCAGCCTTAAAGAAAGACAGAAAAACAGAAAGACAGAGAGACAGACAGACAGAAAGAAAGAGAGACAGTCAAAGACAGACGGAAAGACAGACAGACAGGCAGAAAGAAAGACAGATAGAAAAAAGACAGACAGACAGACAGGAAGAAAGACAGACAGACCAAAAGACAGAAACCAACAGAAAGAAAGACAGACAGAAAAAATACAGACAGAAAGATATTGTGCGCCTGAGTCTGTCTGTCTCTCTGTGTCTTGTTCTTTTTTATGACAGCACATCAAACAAGAATTAAAAACAAATATCAATAAGGAACAAACAGACATCATGATCATATTTATGTAGAAAAATAGAAAATTCAACAACTTTCAAGCACAGCCGTATCTCACTGTATCTGAACCTGCCAGGTTCCAAATTCTGGTGTGTGTGTGTGTGTGTGTGTGTGTGTGTCTCATTAGACAGACTGAGCACATTGGTTCAGGGCTAAATGAACAGCATCTCTTGATCAACCAGTCACCTTCCATCTGCTCAGCCAATGAAATCAGGCCACTGATACTGACCACACACACACACACACACACACACACACACACACACACACACACACACACACACACACACACACACACAC
>JBBPCZ010035598.1:0-13583 GCA_037974445.1 Brycinus macrolepidotus
GAGCTGGGAGACACTCGTAAACACAAAGGGCAGCTAATGAGACAAAAGAATTAATTAGGTTAGAGAGAGGAGCGGCACGCTCGCCAAATATTCTCTTCAGACAAGAGGGAGGCGGGGTTGGAGCCCAAGGTCTTCCTTCAGTGAGGTGCGGTTCATCTAGTGTTCCCACCTACCACCAGAAAAACTGAACACACACACACACACACACACACACACACTCACACACACACACACACACAAATAAGATGCAGCCCTGACCTACAAAATGCAAGGATAGCTGTGGCCCGGGACAGTCGTTAAATCAAACACAGTTACACTTCACACAAACAGTAGGTCTTAGAAGGACAACGGGGGCATCAAAACTCTACAAAAACCCAATCAGGACTCCCATAACAAGAACCGACATTACAGGTCTAATTCAATCCATCCTGCCACATCCAATAAGCTCTGTCCCATCACGCAGCATGATTACTGTTGCACAGCTTTACAACTCACCGCTGAGTATCAGACCTGGTGGGGGGGAGTGGGGGGGGCACCTTTGGAATGCAGATTTTCCTGAACACTATTGGTAAATTTATAGCTTCAGGAGGAATATCCAGGAATAATTTCACCTTCAGGTTTCAGACGAGTCCAGAATGCACTGAAGTAACACTACCGGAAAAGTACAAAGACACCTTTGCTTCTTGCACACTACCCTTACCGGAACAGAACTCACCAGGGGCATGGTAATTATAGGTATGGTAATTATGGAGGTATTTTATCATACTGTATTGTTTCTCATAATTAGTCTGATTCATTTTTAGCACAGTAGAGGGTGAAATGTTGAGAAAAAAAAAACTTTTTCATTATATTTTTAATTTTTCAAATTTTGAGTGTTAATCCTACCTCAGAGAAATACAATACTGACATATTCTGATGTAGTGAGTGAGTGAGGCACAGTCCAGGACAGCCAGTCAAAACAAAGCTTTACATCTATTTGTTTTAAAGCCAAAGTAATGAGAACAGACTTTTTGTTCTAAGGGATAAAGAGAGGTTGGAAAATGTTACTTTTTCCAAAAAATGTACAAGTGTTTCAAAAGGTACAAATAATTTATGTTTTTGGTACATAAAACCACACAACTTTCAAGTGGGGAAAGCTAAAAATACAAAATAAAGAAATAAATGGCAAGAAAAATGTAGGAAATTGTCCTTTTTAATGGTATCAGCCTTATTCTCATTTTTTAGGAGCTTACAAATTTCAGGCAGGCCAGGCCATCTGGTGTAATGTCTAATTTGGGTGATGAAATGATGAAATTTGCTGGGACACAGTGGGGTAATCTGAGATTCTCCTCTAAAAACCCTCATCATTAGCTGGTGGGTGTAAATTAAAGCTCACTCATAGAAAGTGTTACTCAGTGAAACTCACCACTAATGCGCTGATGCCTGTAGAGCGGGTGACGTAAGTGCTTTCTTACACATGTACTGACCCGTGCAAGAGACATCCTAAAGGGAACCGATTCTGAAGACGTGGCTCCTTCAGTGATGTTCTTATCATTACAGTCCCAAACCCCCTGAAGCTATAGCCCAGTTACTGGCCCTGTGCTAGCCTAGTTTACAGCTGTGCGGTTGTTTATGCTGGAGCACAGGAGAAATTTGATTACCTGAGTAATTACCAAGAAGACAACAAACACATCTGGGTAATTACAAATAAGACAACAACTCTGATGCTCCTTTCGCTGAACAGAAATGCACTGGAAATTACAAGAACATCTCAAAACTTCATATCTCCAGTTTTGTTGTTTTTTTCATTTTTTCCATAATATGAACAAGGAAATTGAAATTTTGTGGTGAATGGACCAATAAGAATGGTCCCAAATGACTTCAAATGAAAGCATGTTTCATTGCCTTCCATTGACAGCTTAGCCAAGTTTTACCCTCTCCTGTAAAGTTGCTTTTGCCAGAGATACAAGTTCCAGCAGTGCTCATATATTTCTCTTTACAATAAGCCCGCAGTCACTAATTGACTTATTGACTGATTTTTATGTAACATATAGAGGTGGGGGAACATAAAGGCCAAGCTCTTGTTCATAGGTCCCCAAAGTATGTCCATATTCCCCTTCCATTAGTACCAATGAACTACAAAACTTATGGGCCTCATGTTCCCCTTGACGCCTTTCAACACTATTGAGTGACTCACGACTCACTCTAGCTCAGACAAACGGACTGTGTTAGAGCTGCTAACTTCTATTTCTGTGTTTGTGGGCATTGTTGGCTTCCCGGCAGCCTCCGGGGTCATTAGCAACAACTCCACTCAATACTACTGATATGCAAATGGCCTTAATTATGCCACGCTTTGTGTTTCTGCCCCAGGCTGCATTTCGATCGCGCTCGCCTCCTTGTACTCCTATGGTGGGCCCAGCGGTGGAACGGCAGACACAGCACAAAGCCAGTAGGTAAAGCATGTCTTTAGTGCCACGAACTCAAGGTTAAAACCTCCACGGTGTATCAGGGGCAAAGCGCCGCTCATGCATTGTGAGAGCACGGCGGCTTAAAGCTTTTGACTATTCAGCACGTGTCTTATTAAAAAGAGCTGTTTGGGACTGTGTGGGAGCTGTTAGCATTTTTTCCCATGCAACAAAACACAGAAAAACTGTGCCAAAAAGGATCAGCTCAAAGCAAAATTTCACCTAAAAGTCAGATTTTTAGGCAATATGTAACCGCTTGGAAAGGTAGTGAATGTGCCAGGCTCAAAAAGTATTCTGGAGTACAAAAAGTTATTATTTATGCAAATCAGGTGCAAGAAAGGATGAAAATGATAAGTGAAAATGGGAAATTTTCCAAAGAGCCATCTTTAACAGGAACACTGAGATTACTAGTGTTTTTTTTCTCTCACAGCAAACAAGATCTTGACAATTTAAAGCTAGCTATATTGCTGTGTTGTCTTGATGGGTGGGTGTAGGTGGGTATATTGTGCTTCATATAATTAAATGATCTAAATCTGGGCAAAAATAATGTGAATATTCATTCTTAATGTAGGCATTGCATTCTCTGTTTACGATCCTGAAGATTCGTCTTTTATTCTCAGCAAAAGCCTGAACATTGATTATCTCGTTACAATGACACCTGTCAAGGGGAGGGATATATTCGGCAACAAGTTATCAGTTCTTGAAGTTGAAGGCAGGAAAAATAGGCAAGCACAAGATGGCTGAATGACAGGTCATGTACAGTGTTCCTGATATGTAGTGGTAAGTATAAAACAAACATGGTCTAAGGAAGGACAACTGACCCAATGACAGGGTCATGAACGCCTAAGGCTCATTAATGTGCATGGGGAAGGCTAGTCTGTCTGGTCTGATCCCACAAAAGAGCTACTGTAGCACAAATTGTTGAGAAAGTTAATGCTGGCTTTGATAGCAAGGTATCAGAACACACAGTGCATCACAGCTTGCATATCAGAGCGCCCATGTTTGACCCCTGTCCACCACCAAAACTGCCTACAATGGGCATGTGAGCATCAGAACTGGATCATAGAGCAATGGAAGAATGTGGCCTGGTCTGATGAATCATGTTTTTGTCTGAATTACTTACCTGGGGAAGAGATGGCACCAGGATGCACTATGGAAAGAATGTAATCTGGTGGAGGCAGTGTGATGCTCTGGAAAACTTTGGGTCCTGCATTCATGTGGATGTTACTTTGATATACACTACTTCTCTAAACATTGTTGCAGACCAAGTACACCCCTCCATGACATTGGTGTTCCTAATGCCAGTGTCCTCTTTCAGCAGAATTGTGTGTCCTGACACACAGTAAACAATGTTCAGGAATGATTTGAAGAACACGCCAAAGAGTTCAAGGTGTTGACTTGGCCTCCAGACTCTTCAGATTTCTGTCTGATTGAGAATCTGTGGGATGTGCTGGACAAACTAGTCTAATCCGTGGAGGAACCACCTCACAACTGACAGAACTGAAAGGATCTGCTGCTAATGTCCAAGGTGTTAAAGAGTCTTGCGGAGTCAATGCCTGGAGGAGTCCAAACTTGGCGACACAAGGGGGACTGCTTAAGTTATGGCACCTGTAAGAGAGCCTGGATGCCGGAAACTTATTGGAATTCTCTATTGCTGATAATACTTTATTTGACTTTGAGTAATGGCAGGAATAGCATTACAACATCATTCCAACACTAGTGATGTCCTTTTTCTAAATGTTTTTACTGACCAGGGGACACATCTGAATGAAAAAAAATCCTCCACAGCCTTTGCTGTTTGGTTGACATCTGTGAGAACATTTGCAAAACTATGGAAAGCCAAGGATTTTAGTCCTTGTCTCCAGTGTAATATGAGTTGTATTGTCTCATATGAGCTTATGTAACTCAGACAGCTTGAACTGTGAATGGCAAACCTTGAGAACAGGACACCGCTTTGGCAAAACTTGCAATTTGCTGACGCGCCCAGATCAAAAGCTTTGTTATGACTGAGGATGAGGAACAAAAAAACTAAAAGCGTCGTAAACTGAAACGCCCTCCCCATATCAATTCAGTACCGTCTCCCTGACTTTGACCCTCTTGCACCTGCTGAGCCTGAAATCCCTCTGTGGGAGATTAAACTGCCAATGCATTCAGACTTTGTCAATGGGACATGTTTCTTCTCTCTGTATCGATGCCAGTCTTTGACCTGTGATCCCCCCAAAAAGCTTTCTCATCAGCTCTGACAACTGTGCTACTCCGCGTATGGAATATTGCCACAATATGAAGGTGGTGCAGGCAACAGGGAGCAAGAAAACTGCCCTGCATCAGATGCTCTTCAAAAACTCCAAAAGTGGTGTGGAAGATCAACAAATCCATCAAACCTTCAGTGCTGGGTGGGCAATCGTACTCTTACGGTTCTTAACTTGCAGTACATGCAACAAGTAGACATTCATTCACTGAAGGCTAGAATTTGTAAGCTTTTCATAAACCGACATAGCCATTTATAAAGGCACTGGTCATCATAAAGACTGATAGAGCCAATTTTGATGTTATTTTACCTCTGAAACTTTGGAAAAAGCCTACATAAATGTTTATGTAGGTTAATTTCAGCTTGAGAGATTTATGTATGTTCACGTTTATGGCATTTAGCAGACGCTCTTATCCAGAGCGACGTACATCAGTGGAGCCAAATGAATATTGGCCTTTGGTGAGGTGTTGCCAAGAAACCCTTTTAAATGAAATAACCACTTCAAATAAATTTCATTTGATTCACATTTTAAGCTGTGCTTACACATTTATCAGGACAAAGGACCGTTTCAAGGATTTTGCTGATGCCAAAGATGAAAGGCGAAGTGTTGAATGCACCACAGAACTAGACCGCTTTTTTAGTTCCAAAAGACTGGTTAATTGGTGACCTTAACAAGGACATCAAAAATGCAGTGCTTAAGTTGAGAGATTAGGATGGCTCAACAATGAATCATATTCAAACGCCTGTGTTTGCTCCATCATACACCAAGCAAGGATGATTCGCGAAAGACGATCATCTATGTTTCATTCTGTCCCAAATTAATTTCAAACACCCCTTTGACCTCTAAGACATCATAATCTTCTTATTCTGCAATTCCATATCAGTAGTACAGTTGAAAAAAAAAAAGCTAAGCTAAAAAAAAAAAAAAGCTAAGAACGGTCCATTCTATATAGAAATTTTAACGAGGTACCTGCCTTTTACTCTACAGCTGAAGCTGGAGGTCTACATTAAGTTCGTTTGAGGACTTTGGTATGCTGAGGCAGGGCCCCGGTGACGGCTCTTTCTTTGACTGATGTGTAGATCAATAAAACTCAAACACACCGTCTGCGAGCTCTATCCCTTATCATCATTACGTCCCTCCTTCTCTCTAAGCCACAGTCCAGAATCCTCGTCCGGTGTAAACTTGGCTCCCAAATAAATCCACCAAATCAAGCATAAAGGCCAGATTTCCTCCACATTTGTTTCCTCGTCCAATGACAATTACGGAGGTAATTTTCTGTGACATCTGACCACCTGGTCATGGGAAAGCTTCTGCTTGCTGTTGAGTACACAGAATAGAAATGTGGAGATGTATTTGAGACCATGCAGAGCATCCATGACTATAGTACAGAGAGATCAATGACCAATGCAACCAACCGGTCAACTGCAGGTTCAGCTTCTCGTATCAGAAAATGGGTTTTCAGAATTCAGTCCTTGGGCATTGGTTTCAAACCTTGTCATAGATAACTGCCAAAGATCACCCATCCAAAATTCCCATATCATGGGAAAAAACGTTTTTTTAAATGAGGTAAAATATAAATATTGTTTATCTTCCAAAACATGCTATTTACTCTCAAGTCCACGAGGCCCATATATGCCAATACAGTTTCCTGTTTTGCATTCACCATTTCCAGAATGTCACTAAAGTCAATGCATTTACATGTATTGACCTATTCAGCCTATAGCAGTTTAATCACACCCATC
Organism: Brycinus macrolepidotus; assembly: GCA_037974445.1. Classification (NCBI taxonomy): domain Eukaryota; kingdom Metazoa; phylum Chordata; class Actinopteri; order Characiformes; family Alestidae; genus Brycinus; species Brycinus macrolepidotus. The sequence goes on from JBBPCZ010035598.1 coordinate 6,436, forward strand.
CATTATAAAGTTACATGGACTGCTTTTTGAATGAGGCACAATACAGAGCAGAGGTCATTTAGTGTGGTGACAATCAGAAAAGAGGTCATTAATACAGAACAGTCTTAAAGCCACAGTAACAGCCACCAACCTGGTTATTTCTAAGGGGTAAAGAGATGCTTGAAATTTTTTATGTTAAAAAGGGAAATAAAATAGGGTCTTCATATGACATTTGTGTGGTTTTATTCACTTTCGGGAAGTTGGACCTCTGGGTAATGACTAAAACTGTAGAATATGGGACCTTTAAAATAATATTTAATGTTGAAAAAGAATGCAAAGTTAACATGAATCAGAAATTATAACGCAGTTATCACTTCAAACAGCTAGCTACTTTGCTCAGTGATTGGGAGGAACAAGGGGGAGGTAAAACATATTATTGGTTAGTAGCATTTTTCCTGCTCACTGGTGCACGGTGATGTGATCAAACCTCAGAGAACGTTTTCGCAAAAGTCACTATGCTTCAATAAAAAACGAAAAGAAACCAAGAATTTTGTCATTTAAATATATAATATGAACTTTGCTTGTTATGACCAGGGACATAAAATACTAAGATAAAAAGGTGACGTTTAGTATCAGGTTGACTGTAAAGAGACAAAACAAAAACGAATTTTACAAAACTGAAGAAGATTTGAGTGTTGGAGTGTGATAAGTAGCTAAAGGCATTTGATTGATGATTGATAATCAATAGTTGCTTCAGTAGTGTATTTCAGGTCATTTCCATGCTTTTAGTTGAAGTGTCCACATCTGAGGCATTTGCTTCAATCTGACCAGCTGAGATGTTGTTGTGGATGTGAGAATTTCTCCAGGTCCTGCCACCTGCAGTCACATCATCCATAAAAACAAGCGATTCAGTTCCACCAGCAGCTATAGATGCCCATGCCAACTGGTGGCTGCAAGCGTCCATCCACTGGTAGCAACATTAGCATGTTTGGCAGGACTGTTCCTTTAATGGCACAACAGTTGGTATTCAGATAGTAGAAAAGTAGTGATAAAATGTGCATAACACAAATTAAAATATCAGGCAACACGTTCATAAGGCTACATGACACTTACATAAGTCAAATACGACAACTGACATGAACCTACATTAAAATTTATAAAGGTTTATACCAACAAGCATCACTTTGCATGCCACCTTGTACTTTGAAAGAAAAATATCAGAAAAATATCAAATCAATAAAAAATGAAAAGAAATACAATAAAGAAAAAAGTACTCTGCATTTGTTTTGCTCTAGTTTTGACATTCAAAGTAAAGCTGAGTGCACCCTCAGTCACTCGTTTTGCCAAAGTGTATATAAGACAAACCTAAACCTAAGCATTGAGATAGTAGACTAATAGTTTTATCTGACTCATATAGGGTGCAAAATGTCATCTCTATTCATTTATATGATTTAATTTCATTACGAACTCTGGAGAACCATGCCAAGCCATCATTCCCGACGGCCTATCCATATTTACTCGTGATGGTCACTTCAAATATTCACATGTTTAATATGTACCTCCATATAATCTCATATAATAATTTCAACATTGGGACAATAATAATAATTGGGTTTTCCCATTTTTTGTCAAATAATATACTGTTCGTTGTTATATTGTACATACCCAAAAAAAAGCACTGCAATTCCTATACGTTTCACCCAATACAGATGTGTACACCACCTCGTGAAAGCTGGCATGCTCCGCTTTAACTCCATAGTCATCTTTCATTTCAGTAAGTGCTTGAGCACAGTTCTGGGACAGACATACCACTGTCCTGACAGCTCCTTCCTAAGGTTTTAAGGTCACGCTACACAGAAAAGAGGCCAGTGGAGTATCACACAGGGCAGGCAAGACATGGGTTCTGACTGCTTTTACATTATCGCTTCAGTCTCTTATTACTGGCCTCATTCTAAGTAAGGGCAGCTTCCATTTTTTTATATATATATATATAAAAAAGGGGGAAAAGAGGAAGAAGATAAATTAAAGCCAAAATTTGCCATTTGGTGTCAAGCTTGCGAAATTGAAAAGTCTGATCACGGGCACATGGGCAGTGGTAATTTAGAGCAGCATTGGGAGGGCAAAGAAAGTCATTTCAAGTTGGAGACAAAGAGGACACAGAACAAACAGGAGGTGACTGTGAAACTTTCTTATTTCATAACTTATTTAATCCGCCACTGATCAAATTCCCCTTTGATGTCCGCGTGATTTAAGAGCTAATGAATATTCCTTACAGTGCATTCTCATCATACGGCATAATGAGCTGCCAACAACTCTGGGATCATAGATGTTTCATATTCAAAAACATTGTTTCTCTATGAGGGCTAAAGTGGCTGCCGTAACGCTAGGCACTCGGCGAAAGCACTTCAGCCTTCTGATTGTGTCACTTGGGTCTGATCAAACGAGAGCGCCGGCTGTTCGAGTTAATGCCCGTGTTGAATCACTCAATGCAATTTTTTAATCAAAGGTCAACAGCAGAATTGCAGAATTATGCTGTCTGATAAGCACATGTGTGATTTAACAATTTGTGAATCCCTGTCCCCCATTAGGCTGTAGGTAATGAGGATGGTATCAGAGAGCGTTCAGTGGGCTTTGAGGCAGTCTTCAGTAACCAGTTAACAAACAGGGTGTTCAGGCTTTAGAGTGAGGTCACCAAAATGTGACATTTTTGCCTTGCTCTCACTGGAATGTGACATATACATATATACATGCATAATATACATATATATTTCATAACCACACACTACCTAAGATATAGTATACAGAAATAGTACCATTAGTACATTAGATGATAAGCAACTGTTTTGTCTGCAGCATTGGTGGGATTCGAACAAACAACAGGGTGAAATTTTTAACCACTGTACCAACAAAGTACAACTTTTCTGCTTTTTAACTACTGTACATAACAGCAATATAGACTGAACTGGGTGTTTAAACCCAAAAACACCATCATGGTTAATATTACAATAACATATCCAACCCTTACCTTCAGCATGAGAACACGTTTTACCTTTTAATATTTTTATGTAGATAATGTAGCGTCAAGTAGTGGGGCTCGGACACAGACACGGAGACAGATTATAGCTGTTAACCACCCGGGTCTGTGAGTGGAGCGCTTTTATTTACAAAGTGAAGGGAGAGTGCTCGGTAGGGGTAAGTGAGGTGCTGGAAGGAGTGCAGGGACCTGGTGTGCGGGGTTGGCTGTGTGGCCACAGAGGGCACCGGTGGCCGGGTCGGGAGCAGGGTGACTCCCCTGCCTGGAGTCTGCAGGAGGAAGAAGAGTGCAGGACTGTTCATTTCGAATCTCTGTGGGGAGAACCTCCTCTCTCTCTGCCCCTCTTCGTCGGAGGCTCCTTTTATAGGGCGCACTCTTCTCATTAACAGCAACCACCGAGCGGCTGCCGGTGTGTCTCGTTAAGACACTCCTCCCTCTCCCATGTGCTCCTCACTGGTCCAAAACAAGGGTGCAGAAGGGGCGTGTCCCCCCCCGGGTTCTGCCTGTGGCGACTCCCATCCGTTTCAGCACCCTGGACGGCGCCGGCTGAGGAGCGCTTGCTTGAGGCTGCCGCGGACGTATTGGCCCGGCGCCACAATAACTAAAGAAACATAATAATAATAAGAGAACATCAATAGAAACCAAAACTGCAATTATCAGTAGCTCCACCCCTAGTGCTACTCTATTCATTCATATTATTTAACACAGCACGTTTATGCTGTTTGTTTATTATACCACAGTTAGTTCCGACCTCCCAATTGGATTGGTCGATATCTCCTGATGACAGCGCTCATAATAACAGTCATTCCTGGGGTTCCAGGTCAACACTGCAGACCAGATCAACCATCATCTGGGTCCCTTGCTCACCTGTCCTAGGGCAGTTCAACTACCATGGACCACCTGCATGTGCTCCTTCCTCCTCCCCCAATCAAAAGCTCACCTGTCCTAGACTGGTGCTCCTACTACTCTGAAGACCAGTTTGACCACCTTGAATCACCTTGCCCACTCTGTAACTAAACTACTACTCAAACAGACTTAAACCAGAAGTTGCTGCTACAGACTCTAACTGATCCTATTTTGCTAGCTAGAGATTCTATTGCCTAGCTTTCAGTGGTGCACTAGCGCATTAAACTTTGATATCCAGTGTTGACCAGAGGAGGATGGGTTCCCCTTCTGAATCTTGGTTCCTCCCGTGGTTTCTTCCTCAAGCTTGAGGGAGTTTTTCTGCCTCTGTCACCTTTGGCCTGCTCACCAAGGGCTCGGACCTGGATTCTGTAAAGCTGATTTGTGACGAGCACTATAGAAATAAAATTTAATTCCATTGAATTCCATTCTACTTGTCTGTAACCTAGCAACGAAGGTATAACAGGCACAACAAAGTTACTTACAAGTAAGAATACCTTTTCCTAACAGCAAGAGACACAAGCAAGCAACGATAAAACCAAAACAGTCCCACCATAATCAACCAAACTGTCCTGAGTGACAGAGCTCTGTTTCTGGTGGATGACCCATTTCTTTTTTTAATGCATCATATTGCTGTTCCGCCTTAAATACTGCAGCAATGAACTGCAGTAAGAAATGGCTAAGAAACATGTCAAAGACATGTTTCAGTTTCAGTTTGTGTTTTTTAATCTGATGTGATCATCCATTGCTTTTAAATGTCTTATACAAATGTAGTATGTAGCTATTAGCTGCTATTCTTCTAGTTTTCTTGACTTAATGATCAGACCTGATGTTTGTGTAAACATCTTTTTTATGCGATTCTTCATTTAGTTGCATTTATATGCAGTAGTGCTAGATTGCTTTCGTGTTTTGTGACATCTTTCCTTCAAAATCGAGTAAAAAAATTATAAACTATGTTATAATCCCAATAATACACTTGGGGTTGAGCTCTACCATGGACACTGGCCCTGGGGTCCTGATGTTATACGATTTAGACCCTTTTCACATCGGTTAGCCCCCTAGACCAATGAATGATGTGTCAGTATGCTGCCGTGCTTCAATAAAAACGCTGCTTAATTAAAATTGAGATCATTTATTTAGCCAACATTTATGTGGCCCTCTCTACAGGTGGAAAAACAGTGGCATTTTGGTGGAGTGCTCCTGTAGCCAACCCCCAGAGAATAAATGTGCTTTTGTCTAAGTTGATGAAGAGATCTCTTCATGCATAGGTGACTGCGGGAGGGCAGGATATATTTTACCAAGATCGAAGAAAAATGGGATGAAATTGTTGATTCAGACAGGGAAAGGAACTAAAAGGAGAGATGCATCATCCTTAAGGCCTTTCCTCTTCATAAACGCTCTTTGTCAAAGTCATTATTGCTCTTTTATGGCGTCATAGTTTTAATGGCACACAACTAAAGCAACAAAGCTAACGGGGGCGGACGGCTTCTGTTGAAATCAGACTTTAGCCCAGAGAGAAATCGGAGCCTCCTGGTGCCTATGACATTTAGATTGATGGACAGACAGATATGGATGAGTACTCTGAGTTTTAGGTCATTTCTCTTTCTCTCTCTCATGTTCTCTCTCTCTCTCAGTGCAGCAGCAATAATTCACATTAATATGACTGCTGAGGATATAATCATGTTATCTTGGCAACATTCAAAAACATGCAGAATTAAGATAAATGAGGAGGAGCCAATCTCAATTTTCCAGCAAAGCAAAAATCAGCAGAGATAAATCACATCTATGCCCTTCATCCAGAGAGAGAGAGAGAGAGAGAGAGAAAGAGAGAGAGAGAGAGTGAGAGTGAGGAAAGAAAAAGAGACAGAAGACAGGCAGAAGTAGAGAAAGAAAGAGAGAGAAGGAGAGACAGACAGACAGACAGAGGTAGAGAGTGAGAGAGCAAATAGAAAGAGAGCAAAGAGAGAGAAAGAGAGGAATACAGAGAGACCAAAGAGGAAGAATAGAGAGAGTGAAACAGCAAAGAGGAAAAGCAAAAAGCAAAGAGAGACAGAAAAGAAGAATAGGAGAGAGAGTACACTTAAAAAACAGAGCAGAATGAAAGCTAAATTAAACCTGATAACAGAACAGACAGCTCACTTATGTTTCTCCATATGTTCCTTAATACTTACCTTTCCATTGACAAGGTGACCCAGTAAAGCCAAAGCAGCACAAAAGCAGCACAGCCAGGATATGATGCTGTGAACTGCTTTAACAAGTGCTGCTTCACTTGGTGGAAGGAGCCTAATCTAGTGATTAGGACATTCAAGAGCTGCTAGTAGTATTAACAGTAATTAATTATAAGGTCGGATACAGTCTGTAATTCCTCAGATCAAGCAGATCATGCTTCATCATTTTAAAAACAGACTGATAAAGCTTGTTGGAACCCTTCGGGTAAAATGCGTTCCTCTGGAGAGAATTGCATGATATGCATATGCATGGAAGGTAGTGAAACTAGGACATGGAGCAATTCTCTAATTTAATTGATCTGATGTATATTAGAATGGGGCTTCAAGAAGATACCCTCATTGTCCAAAGGGCTTCATGATGATAAGTATATAATATTTAGTCTTGGACTGTCATGCTTACTCAGTTGAATACTTATACAAATACATCCAAATATTTATTTAAAAAAAAACATGCTCTCAACAAATCAGGCTAGTGATGCTATCTGCAGGTCACCATGAAGTCATGCTTGGCAGTATAAAAAAGTGGGAGCTGTTTACACTTAAGCCTCTTTTGTGACTGAAAAAGAGAAAACCCACACCACCAGGATCTCACGAGTGTTTACCGTTGCATTTTGCATAGATATGAACTAAGATGTAATGTAACAAATGGCATGTATATGAAGTAAAAGTGTATATGTCATAAAAGGTTTCATTTACCTGGATCTAGGGTGGAAGGAGTTAAGCTTTATCAAAAGATTCACGGCAAAACTACAACATATTGTTCTGCAAAGAAAATGTTATGTCCCTTAAATGTCTTGCAGCTTTCAAATGTTTCAAAACCACAGCTGGCTCAAGCAGTATTTTACCATGTGTGGAAAAAAATGAATGTACACTACGGTTAGCCTGGGACTAGCATAACGTTATAATTTCTGTAGAAGTACTAGAAAAAATTCAATTCAATTCAATTTTATTTATATAGCGCTTTTTACAACCAAGTTGTCACAAAGCAGCTTTACAGAGTCCAG
>JBBPCZ010035609.1:0-13582 GCA_037974445.1 Brycinus macrolepidotus
TCTTAACAAACAAAAAACATTCCTCTGAAACTGGTCAGGTTCAGGGACTGGACTGAAAATGAGAGTCTTTGAAAGTCTGGAGAACTGTTCCTCAAGACTACTTTAAAAATACAAGAAAGTCTGACTCTTTAGAAGAAAAATATGAATAAATTGGGGTGGCTCAAACCATATATATATATATATATATATACATATATATATGGCTAAAGTGCATATAAATGGGTGTGTCCACCAGGCGCTGTTTCTAATTGTATCCAACAGCAGTTACAAAAAGCCACATATACAGGGTTTCTTCAAGGGTTCTTTATTAAAGATTATATAGAGAAAATAACCTTTTGAATGTATAAATGCTTCTTTCCCTGGTTAAATGGTTCTTCTGTTTGATGGAATCCCTGATGTCTATGGTTCTTTAAAGAACCTTTTTTGGTTTCATGTAGATCCAAAAAGCATTTCCACTATGCTTTTTAGTACTATACACAACCCTTTTACTAAGAGTATGGAAGAACCATTTTGGTTCCATAAACATTTTTTCTGGTTCTTGGTTCTATACAAAACTGTATTTGTAAGAGTGTGTACTGTAAATAACCTTTTTTAAAGTTTCAACAATGTCCAGGTAATGTGAAAGTTCTTTTACCTTTTTGTCAATTTCTTTAATCCTTTAAGATTCTTCACAGTCACATGTCTTATTAATAAACATTTAATACCTTGATTAATGTTAATTGTTTCCAGCTGTCTTCTGACATTTGGCTGTGTCTCACTGCTCTGTTTGTTGTTTTCCGCAGTGGATGCCAGAAAACACTCCTGCAATCATCCCTCGGTGTTGTGCAAGGAAATCAAGAACTTTCTGGGTAATTTTTGGGTTCCCTCTTGGAGCTGTCATTGGCGGGTTAATTGTGTCCTCTTTGACATTCATGCAGCTCCTCCTTGGGGCGGTTATTGGGGCAATGATCGGGTACCTTGTTCACTTTCGGTTTTTTTTCAAGGAGAACTAACTTAAGCAATCTGAAATGTAAAATAAATACATGCCAAAAAATATGTATATATATTACAATATGTTGTAACCATTTCCAGTAATATTGGGAAGCCCGGTATTACTTAACGCATGGGTAACGTCCATCCGTCCATGGGTAACGCATGACAAATGGTTCACTTTGACTTTGCTTGTAGCCAAATACCAGGGATGCTCAATTACTTCAGGAGATTAAATTAGGTGTGTTGCTTGTGGAATTTTTAAAATCCAAGTAATGACTGGAGACAGAGAGCCTAAATCTGGAGCCAAACATGTGTTCTTCCAACCAGCTCATGAAATATCGATTACTTCTTAGAAAAAAATCTAGATACTTTTTACTGCTTTCTTGCTTGTTTACATTTATTCTAATGTTCACTTTTTGTGTTCGTGTTTTTGTTGGCAGAAAAAACCCTCTGTTGATACAAATGTCTATATATAAGTAGTGGGCACCTATATGTCTGTACTTTTATGTGTATTCTATAAGCTTATATATTCTATAAACTTATATATATATTTGTGTGTGTGTGTGTGTGTATGTGTGTGTGTATGTATATAAGCATATATGTAAGTATATATATATACAAATAAAGAATGTAGAAATACATTACATATGGGCAATGTACAAATAAAGAAAGTGGGTTGGTTTCAAATCAGATTTAAAAAATGTGTTGTGTTATATTACACAATATATGTTTAGAAATATATATATATAAGGGGTATCGAATTAACGCGTTAATTTCAGAAAACATAACGCGTTAAAAATTTAACGTTGATTAATCGTATGCCGCGGTGACTCTTTAACCCGGTCTGGTTCTGGCCACAGGTGCTCTGTAAAATGAAGGAGGAGATGAGAACGTGCTGCTTGGCCCAGTGAATGGAAAGTTTAAGTTTAAAAACGGAAAGATGAAACGGTTGATAGGAGTACTGTTATCTGCAATTCATGCAATAAGGAATTTTTTATCATCGGAGAACATCAAGTCTAAAATATGACCTCAACGCAAAGCATTTAGGAGCTAACCCGGCGGTCCGAGCCAGCACAGCCCGATACCAGCACCAGCGGCCAGCCTCAGCCAGTCACACTCGACCAGGCACTCAGACCCAAACAGAGCAAGTCTACCTGTGACCCACTAACTCGCTGACCAAATGGTCTCTGTTGCTGAGTTTATTTTATCACTTACAGTGTTGGAGAAATAGTGTGAAGAGGTGTTATTCAATTGTTACTTCTTGGTTATTATTGTGGCTTGAGATGCCTTGTATGCATGGGCGCCAGAACCATTATATTAGGGGGAGACGTGTTCCCCCGACTTCAAAAAATAATTGGTTTCGTCCCCACACTTATCCACCCAGCGATTTGTATGACTGAAATACACAAGAAGCCAAATGCAGCCTCCCCCGGAAAACACTACGTTACATCTATGACTCAATCAAGTTCATACCAGGGTTTTTCCCCCCAGTTTTTCAGCCTCACAGATTATTTGGTCTTAATCCATTTATTACACCAAAATCATTTTTAATTAATTGTATGTATTTTATCAAATGTATTCACTAATTAGTTTTCTCTGTGAAAGTATTTTTGTTATGGTTAAGTCTGTACTAAAGTGAAAGCGAAAGAATTTCTGTTCCAGCGAACGGTGAAGCGTCCTGCTCTGTGATTGGGCGATGGCTCATTCTCATTAGCAGCCATCCAATAGGAGCACGTCTGTTGCAGGAGGGCGGGGCTTGTGTGCAGGGTGGGTTAGGACGCTGTGAGGAGAAGCTCAGCCGCTCCTGCAGGGTGGTCGACATGTTTGAAGGTCAGTGAGTCTCTGCAGTGCAGAGTAACAGCAGTCCAGTGGGGCCATTTTTTAAAAAGAGAAATTCATTCGGGCGGGTGGAAGCTGACATGCCGTTTCTTTTTTGTCTCTGGCCTGAGGAACGGCACTGTCCCAAAATGGCGCGATGGCCTCATAAGGTCCTGTGTGGGGAGATCAGACATCTGACCGAGTTTATCTGCCCGAGGCAGGGCTGTTTCCTCACCACTCAGTCTGCTGGAACTCTGTAATGCAGTAACTTTAACCTGCACCAGTGACGCTGCACAATAAAGGCTTCGACTTTAACACATTTATTTCACACACACACAAACATACAGACACACACACATATGGCTGTGGTTCTGGGTAGAATAAATGTGTCAAAGTCAAAGCCTTTATTGTGCAACCACATATCAGTAAACAATAAATTTAGGTTTAAGTTTGAACTCCTGTTGGAAGCTCCAGGACTCACAGACTTTACTTTTACCTGAACTATGTCTTCATAAGTGTTCAAATATATTTGTTGATTATTCCCCATATCCACAGCTGTGTGTTTTTGTGTCTTCAGTATCACATGTGAATTTCTTCATGATAGTGTCTGGGAATACCCTTTATTCCCACTTTATTACAGTTAATAACCTCCTTCTCCAACATACTGTGTGTTTTTTTGTCTTTAGTATCACATAAGGAGAAATTCTACATGATAGTGTCTGGGAATACCCTTTATTCCCACATGAACTTCATGGAGCGTCTCACAGAACGTCTCCATCTTCGTGAGGTTACTTCAGTGGATCAGAGTGACGTCATCATCGCTTTTGTTGCTGTCGCATCTCGAGCTGGGACAGACATTGAAGCTGCTCTTCAGAAAATTCCACGAAGTAAGAAAGGTCCTTTGGATAAGCAGTACAGAGCAGTGGAGTCATGAAGGCATTTAGAGACTTAAGCACTTTTAATTTAAAAAGTTACAAATAGATTTCTGCAAATGATTACTTAGCTTATGAAACGATCCAACCGAATTCTTGTTTATACTGTTTATAGGCAGAATTAGACTGACAATAAGCTGTAAAGGACAACACTAAGTGAACATATATATGTATATATATTCACTTTTCTGAGTTTTTCCATTTTTGCAAATGTTAGAACACGTCAAACCAACCATGGCTCAGCTGTACTTGACTTGCCTGTGATCTGATGTTGATATGTTGACTGACTAAATTACAGGTCACTCTGACATCTCATCTCATCTCTCTCTCTCTCTCTCTCTCTCTCTCTCTCTTTTTCTGTCTTTCTCTCTTTCACAGCGAACCAGCCTGTGGTTCTAGTGGTTCTCCATCACACACGTGAACAGGGCAGTGTTGTTCCAAATAGCAGACTGAGTGTAAATAGAGATGATGTGTTCACTGTGGACTGCCTGTTTCATGAAGACCAAGGCTTACTGAAATGCCAGCGCAACGACGAGGCCCTGAAAGCAGTTACTGATCATCTGATCTCGACAGCACTGTCGCCTCGTTCAGTGGTAGGTTCTAAAACTGAATATTATCTTTTTCATTATGTACTAAGTGACAAGATTTCTATTCTTTTCACTGGAGCAATCAGTACAGGCATTAAAATTCTTTAGCTGGAGAGAGCTGGCGGTGCACGACATTGGTATTTGTCATTGGCGCACATAGTGCTGTACTTATTATGTGGTACTTGTGCACTGTTTTCTGATCTATTTTATTTCACTGTTCTTTTTTCAGCAACTCCCAAAAACGGATTCCTGTGAATTCATCCGGTTGTTTCTTGCTTTTGCTGTTGGGATACTTTTTGGGGCAGTAATGGTTCTTCTTTATGACTACTTTGAAAAACATTGATATCCTCAGTTGTTTTTGCTGTGGCTTTACAGTGACAGTGGTAATGTACATTATGCATGATTATCTGCTGTTAGCTTGCTATCTTGATAGCTTTGATGGCAAAAACGTTGAAGTGATAGTTGGTGTGTATGGAACATTGTTATTGTTTTATTTATTGATTTTTAAGATGGAGATCCAAAATATCCTAAGATAGAAATTTGTTTTGAGATTAGCACACCAACAACTGGCAAGGGCAGACAATTTGCCCCAAGAAATTCTTAGTCGTTGAATATCTGTAGGCTGTATAGATAACAACACTGTGACATTTTGGTGACCTAAAAGTACAAACAGCGCTACGGGACATTTGTTAGGTCTGAAAGATTGTCAGACTACAATTGCAGTTGCTGATCCAGCACTGGTGTGGCGGCACGGGGGGCAGCGCTGTCACTGCACAGTTTGATTCACGTGGAGGTTCTGTGTGAGCACTCCGGTTTCCTCCCACAGTCCAAAGACATGTCATATGATTTGGTGATGCTAAATTGCCTCTAAGTTGGAGTGTGCAAGGGATTTTCTCTGCCTTTCGCCCTTTGACCACTGAAATAGACCCCCTACAACCCTGGATAAGCAGTTCATCGATAGTTGCGCCAGTTCGCTACAGTACCCTGAGGCCAATCAATGATACAGCTCCAGTTCATTTAGTACTGAAAGCAGTAGTTCCCAAATCAAATGTAAAGCAGAGTAAAAAAAACCCACAAAATTTGAGCGACTGTTTTGTTCTGTTGACCTAATGATTACCACAACGCCATAACATGCTGTTTAAGATTATTTTATGGCCTCTCTTCTGACAAAGAATTTTGATATTAAGGCTTTCAGAGGGTTCAATGGGTTAATAAGGGGTTCCTGGATCAGGCAAAACTCCTTTAATCAAATTGTTAACGTGTATTATGAAGAATATGAAGCATAAAATAGAAAAAGTATATAATTTATGAATATAACAGCATATATGTAATTTTATCTAAATATCTTATGAAAGCTGTCTCTGGTCAGTCACGTTTCTGATGCTCATGTTTAAATGTACATGTGCTAAAAATATGTAAAAATAAATCATTACATTTTAAAACCATGTGATGTGATGAACTTCTCCATATGATCTTGAACTTCTCACATGAACTTCTCCGTAACATTCTCCAGGTATGAGCAACATCCAGAATGACCAAACACAATGTTTACACTTCCAGGAAGAGGATAAAATAACAATTCTCTGTTTACAGTTTTAAAATGGCTCTCTGAAAAGGCCCGATAACTTATGATATTTTGAAAAGATTCAGTGTAAATGAAACTGATAGTTGTGAATAAGAATTGAACTGAATAGTAATTGAAAACAATGAGGGCAAAGTCATGTGCCAGGGTTCCAGGAGGCAGGGTGATGTTACGCACAAAATGTAGCCTGACCTAAACAGGCATTTCTATTTTGTACTCTTATGAAACATGATGGATTCTGACTTCTAAAGCAATAATACAAGCTTTGGGGACTCTTGACTGTGTTACACAGCTCTATCCTAAGAAGAAGTATAGAGCTATGCTTTTCTACAGTGTATACAGTTTCTTAATCAATAATTAGAATATAAACAGATGGGTAATAAACTAAGGAAAAGCCAAAATAAAGTTTCTTAGTAAGGTGTTGGGACAAAAGAAAAGGTTCAGTGTGCCTTGGCATGGATTATGGAAATGTTTCACAATCACTGATCGACCACAATCTCCAGCCCTGTTTACTGATGTTCCCACAGGTCTGAATACAAAGGTCACTTTAGTCACTGTTTCTGCTGAATCCCTGGCCAGTTGAGCACTCTTTGTGACTGAAGCTAGGGTCCAAGTAATAAACCCACTTTAAGGTCAATTAGAGATTTTTCTCTTGATTATCTTGATCCAAAATTGAGGTCAACTGGACCTGCTGGGCATGTTTGTCCATGCTACAGAGCATTGTAGGTGTATGATGCAGCACAGCTGTGCGTATGGTAACATCTGCACTTGTATGCTTCTCTTGAGCTTTTCCCTTTAATTTGTCACCCGTCCGTACATTAAATCTGACATGGTGTAACATTTTGCTGAATGCTGCTCTACCCTTGTTAGGTCCACCTACTTTGTATCTACAATCATTGACCATTTTATCAGCTCCACTGACAATGTGCTCCTTTTAAACTTAATTAAATAGGTATTAAACTATTACAATTGAAACTTTAAACATGTTTATTATTTAAGAGTATCTTGGATGTCCATTAAAGGGAAAGTGAAACTATTTCTCTGTGAGTATCCCTTTTTCCCTCTGGGGCTCCTGCTCTGAGGCTGACTCATGCTCGGAACAGTCCACTGAAAGAGCTTCGCTTGGTGCAGGAGGGCGAGGCTCGTCTGAATACACAGTGGAAAGGAAGGAAAACATTAACCACCACTCTGAGAGAGGAATCCAGCACGACCAAGACTAACAGGATCCACACTGCTTATCAACATGCCTGAAGGTTTGTGAATCTTTTTTAAACATTACTACAGTCTGGTACACAGCAGATTAATTATTATTTTTAATGCAGGATAAAAGGAGGATGATGTCAGCACTGGATGGACAGGCTTGTTTACCATGGTCTGTTTGTATAAGGCTAACTGAGAACCTGTACAGTCTTCAGTTTGTTCTTACGGTCTTAACTTTGCTTTTAGAGGGGAGAACCGATTCTTATGGTGCTGAACACTTCTAAAAATAACTCTAATGGCAACACTTGCAGTGTGAAACTAAATCCTGCAGGCATGGGTGTTTGTCAGTGGGTCAAACGCGAGTTATTTCAGTTCCGCAGTAACATTTTGGCTTCGTGTTTATTTGAAAAAAAAAAAACAACTAAAAAAAAACCATGTTTTAATGTTTTTAGATTAGTGACTGTTTAGAAGAACACATGTTTGGGTCCAGATTTCTCCTCAGTGCCTATTGCAAGTGCATGAACATGAGAATGTCCATCAGCAGCTTGTGAATTAATCTAATCAGGAAAAGATCGAGCCAAACCAGGCATTTGATGAAACTACAAATAACCCTGGGCTTCCAAAAGAGATTTCAGGTGTCTAATACTTCTGCTATGGCACAACTGCTTTTTAAATATCTTTACATATGATAGCAATTGAAAAGCTAAAAAGCTGCATTTCACCTATGCACATTATTGCAGCACAGACACCTCAGTCCACCTATTTCTAAATATATTGGCTTACTGAGTGTGTACAGAGAATGAGAGATACGGTCTTTGGTCAAGTTGTGGTTCTCCTACTGTCTGAAAAACATGTTACTGTGATTCTGCATCGCAAATCAAGCAGCTATTGACCACACACTGATCCAGTGGCACTGGGTATTGTCAGATTGTCAGTACTTTAGCCCACCTGGGAGGACCAGTCATTTTTTGGGGGGTCAGTGCCACCCTATGCAACCCCTTTAGACACTTCCCTGTGCAAAGCATGTTGGATCTTTCTCTTAATGCCCTGATGTGTACAGTGTAATTTAATTCATCATTAAGTTCAACTAACTAGTGGTGTTAGTTTTGGAGACAAAATGGACCATGAGTGCCCCCAGCATAAATGACAGATATGCATTCATTGTCCATTAGTGCCTCCTTTATGTAGCCGATGAGAACTAGGGGCTAGAACCAACCTTGCTCTGGCACAAAAATTGAACTTAATTATAGAAGGTGAGTTAGGTGTATTTGAGGAAGCAAAATTCATGCAGAAATGTGAACTAGAGTTCCCCTGAAATCTCCCATATAATCTGACCAGTAGGCAGAGAATGCAAAACAAGGCACAACAAAGATCAGAAGAATGTCATATGCATGGAATGTGATAAGCTTAATACTGCTGTTCTGCACTCAGTAGATTGGGCCACCACTGCATTACACCAATAGGAGTCCTTGGGCAAGACTCCCAGTGCTACATTTGCCTGCATCTGGAACATAATTACACCATATATGTACAAGAGCATCTCCAAAATGTATCTTTAATGAGAACATAAAAATGTGAAATGTTAAATTATTAATAACACCGAGAACAATACAGAATTCCCCTAGCACCGAATGGGAACCAGAATTGAAACTACAGTGTGTCACTTCTTGGTGACCACAAAACTTGGTTAGCCTTTGGATAGCTCAAAATAGGTTATAAACATGGAAGGTTTTCACAGCTCTACGGATGAGTGTATGCTCAACGCATGCTTAGAGGAAAAAATGTCATCCTACCTGTCAGTCCACTTGTCAAGCAGACAAAAATGCGTGTATCTTAAGTCTTTTGTCAGAAGGTTCATTCTCACACAGACCTCACTTTTACCTGCACGTTTACCTGCACAATGTCCAGAAAGTCATCTATAATGTCCCTAACACTTAATAACCTCCTTCTCCAACCTTCTACTGTGTGTTTTTGTGTTTTTAGTATCACGTGTGAAATTTTACATGACGGTGTCTGGGAACACCCTTCTTTCCCACTTGAACTTCATTGACCGTCTCAAAAGACGTCTTCATCTCCGTGAGGTTTCTTCGGTGGATCAGAGTGATGTCATCACTGCTTTTGTTGCTATCAGATCTCGAGCTGGAACGGACATTGAAGCTGCTCTTCAGGCACTTCCACAAAGTAAGAAAGTTCCTTCGGGTCTCCAAACATGCAGAAGCATGAAGAAGCATTACAGTTTTAATCAAAATTGACCTACATGTACTGTAAAAAGAATACTTTTCATTTTTATCCTTTATCCTTAACTTAAAAAAATATTTTTGTATTATTGCAAGACTGTGGTGACACTTGATTCATGTTCTGATTTTGCTATTTTTAACTGAACCAATAAAATAAGTGAGATGAACTAACCAGTCATCTTCCATTGCAAGAGTTGCTCGCTAGTATCTGACACTCCTCTGATCTGGTGCTGACTAAGCAAACATCTCTTGTAAACACACCAACTCTCTTTCTGTCCCACCCAGCGACCCAGCCTGTAGTTCTAGTGGTTCTCCACCACACGTATGATCCATATTCCATTATCCCAGACAGCAGACTGAGTGTAAATAGAGGTGATGTGTTCACTGTGGACTGCCTGTTTCATGAAGACCAAGGCCTGCTCACATGCCAGCGCAACGACGAGGCCCTGAAAGCAGTTACTGATCATCTGATCTCTAAAGGAGTGTCGGCCAGTTCACCGGTAGGTTTTGAACTGGTATTACAAAGAAATAAAACTTTTTGGACCATCACCATCCATTATACACGTTACTGAGTAACTGAGCAGAGCTTTTGATCAGGGTTGTCTGGTCTCATCCAGTTGGGTCTTCATTCCAGTTAAACAGAAGCTCATCTGATTACACTTAACCAGTTTAACCAGTTTGTCTTTAAACAACCGTGTCTTTAAATGAGACGAGCTCCGTCGTGGAATGTAAACCTGCAGCCTGGTCTGCCCTTTGTGGATAAGAGTGGTGAGAATCCGCAATGACAATTTAATTTGAATAATTATTTTGTTTCCTTGGATTTAATTAATAAATCTTAAATAACTGAATTATCAATAAGTCCTAATACTACTGTCTGATATTTTGGGCTCCTGGAGGCCCATTTTAGGCCCCTTTTAGCTTTTTTGCCTGCGCTCAACACACCTGATCCAACTAATCAGCTCATAAACAAGCCCTTCCTAGGCTGAGGTTGCTCAGTAATTGCAGGACAAACACTAATTTGTGCAGAGCAGGGTGGGAAACACTGCCCTAGAAAATGTGGGCAGTGTAAAGCAGAATATTCAGTAATAACAGACATGGTTTTTGCTATAGTCACCATGTGCTTTAGTCCTGCTGTTGCCTCTTCTCTGGTTGAGTCTCACAGCTCTTATGTTTCCTTCCACAGCTCCTGCCAGATGTTCCCGGCCCCCACCCAACCTGCAATAGAAATATTTTGATATTTACTGTGATCCTCGTGATATTTTTGGTAGTTGTGATAACTTTGCTCGCTCTTTTCTTTCCAAGACATCCAGGACACAACCTCAATGAGACTCACTATGTCTCACTGGGACATGTTCAGCAAGAGGGTAAATGAAAGAGAATGCAAAACTAAATTATCTTCTCCACACAGAATCACTGTATGAACACTGTACGCTTTTGCTTGTCTGTAAAAGGCATGTGCTGGTATTCAAATGTAATCTCACTGTAATTACCTACATTTTCATCACGGTTGATGATATCACAGTGCTTTGTAAAGAAATAAACATTAAATGTGCAACACAGTACTTGAACATAGTGTGATATGCAAAGCATACGTTTGTACACCCCCAGTAAAAAGACATGTTTTGGGTGTGGTCACACTTAAATATGGCTTTTTAGTGTACAAGTTAAAGTGAAATGAAAAAATATGTGCCATAACTTTCGCACAGGTCAGTATACTTAGACTTTTCCTCCATCCATCCATTCATCTTTAATCAGGGGGTGCTCATAGGGCCAAAGGTGGATAAAAACCCTGGACAGGTTGACAGTCCATCACAGGGCAAATACACAGATTTACACAATAGCGCAAACACATTTTCATATCCAGTGTCTTTAGACTGCGGGAGGAAAATGCCCTCAGCTGCCAGTTATCAAACCCAAGACCTTCGTGATGTGAGGCGCTATTTTTTCCCCAATCTGTTGAGTTCACCAAATCTGCAGAAACTGCATTAAGATGTGCACAAGTGGGTCTCTGTGGAGGATGTGGACTTATCTGGATTTCAAAATCAACAAAATGACTGGGGTACCAGAACTTTTGCATATGGTTGTACATATAATTTGTTGGTGGTTAAGCATTTTAGGGATTTCTGTTCTTAAAAAACTCTGCTGATGGAACAACAATCTTATTCATCATTCTTTTCTGGCATCCTGTTGTTTTGACAGTTTTAAAACTATCATGTCTGTGATAGTCCTGGGTGCGAGAGCCTTGGCAGCGCATTGAGTATGAAAGCCTTTTGACTGCTACTGTGAGTTATGAAGGTGTTCTGACCAGCAACACATACGAACAACTGTACAAACAACTAATAAAGCATGGGATCACAATGTGACAGCAGAGTGGGAGTGTGTGAATGCAGAGTTACGCTGCGTAAATAAAAAAAAAAAACTCCAGTATGTTGATGAGGGAGCGGACAAATGAGGAGAAATTTTAGGTTAGATTTTAGATTTTAGTCTAGCATCCCGCAGCCAGCTGCTTCATCTGACAACACTCCAATTCCCAGATGATCCTGATAATTTGAATGACTAGAAATCTTTACTAAATTTCAGCTTTGTCCATCAGTCGTAGATGTAAGCATGAGTGTATGAACAAATGACTTGAATTAACATTAGCAGAACAATAAATGCCATTTTTGCTTACATGCCTTTATCCTGTTATGGTTACCAAGCTATTTTGTCATCTATCTATTGTCCCATTGTGTTTTTATTGTTTTATTCAATAAAAATGTTTGCTTCAGTTGTTAGATATGTTTTTTTATGAAAATGTTCATTGAAAGAGGCATTCCAGAATAATTAGTGACTGTTAATCTACATGCAAACTATACCATGATATCTACCAAACTTAGGTTGGGGGCAAGACTGATGAAATTATGGCCTGCTGACAATTACCTGGCCTACTGGTTTTGCATCTGCTCTAATACTGAAATATTTCATAATGGATATGAGTTTTTTCTGTATTCATATTATTCTGAAATATGTACCATTTTAATAGTTTTTGGACCATTTGGCTCACAAATAACATTTCAACCCATATAACATAGGCTGGCCTACACATACATGAGTTGTTATAGCAAAACAGTTAAATTATTAGTACTACAAAACAGTACTGTTACTATTTTGGAAGAATACTACTGACAGGCCCGTATTGTTTACAGGCCCTTATTATCCAGTTCCTCATAATGCTGCAGAACATTCTAATAAATAGAATGGACCATCTCATTCCATTCCAAGACCAATGTTTCTTGATAATGACCGATGAAGAAAATTAACAAGAGAGGTAGACAACTGCAGACTGAACAGACATATGTAAATGTGTTGGTTTTGGGACATCACAAAAATATGTTTTTACTGCTGAATGGGACAGAGAGTGAAGAGTACATTTTGAAATGCTAACAGTGTTTCCTTTAATCTAAACTTTTTTATTTCCAAAAAGTGAGGAAAAGTCAGTTTTCCATGATATGGGTCTGTTAAAGGTTCAGAAGCAATAATGTACCTTTCTGTCCTACATGAACTGTAGTAGTGGGTTTATAAAGGCAAATGTAAATCAGCACCATGCCATAATTTCAAAATGGCAATAATACATTTTATTTCAATATTAAAAGGCACCTAATCATGAAGGGTTCAAGCCAGCAGTTTCAAAACTGCCACGTCACAGTTTGTTGCAGATTCATTAAACAGGATGTCTTGGCTTAAAACCAAGACTGCAGCTTTAACGGCTTTCCATTTCCCTTAAATGCAATACTTCGGGGAGGGCGAGAGAGAAAGTGAAAGTACATGCGGCAGCTGTTGTTCTCTCTCAGAAGGTTTTATCTCTTCCTGAGCTATTCTGTTCGACCTGCCTGGGTTACGACTTCAGTTTATGATGTCTAAAGGTATGTGTTTATATTGCAGTTTCAACTTTTTCACGCTGTAAAGAGCTAGATGTACTCGGCGATTTCATTTAAGAAGAGCTTGTGCCTGCAGAGGCAGAGCAGAGTCGTGATGTGTCATGCGCAAAAGCATCGGCTCTAAGAGCCGTAGTGAATCAGAAGAGCCGACTCCCATCGAGTGAGAGCCGGCTCCCCACTTTTTTTTTAACGAGTTTTGTTGTGTTGCCACAGTATTTAACTGTCTTCCCACATACATGGCACACAGCATAATGTCCATACTGAACGTAAACGCAGTTATGATCTGTGAACAAAGTCAAGATTGCGTGTTTTGTGGTCTAATGTTTTGTGCCTCGGG
>JBBPCZ010035694.1:0-13572 GCA_037974445.1 Brycinus macrolepidotus
TATATGTATATATATATGTATATGTATATGTATATATATATATGTATATGTATATGTATATGTATATATGTGTATATATATATATATATATGTATATATATATATATATGTATGTATATATGTATATATATATGTGTATATGTGTGTATGTATATATATATGTGTATATATATGTGTATATATATATATGTATATATATATATATGTATATGTATATGTATATATGTATATATATATGTATTACAATATACAATATACATACACACACTGTGTGGACAATTATTTGGCAACTTGTAGTCCTGAGGATTATTTTTATTGTTGGAACAAATACAGTGGTCTCAGTCAATCCAAATGTGAATAAATCTCTAATCTGAATTTAACAAAGGAAAAGTGGGTTTTGGCTTTCTCATGGGAATTTACAAGTGTGCAGAACTTAGGCAAGTATTAGTGTGCAGAATTATTAGGCAAATAAGTGTAAGACTATAAATGAAAGACTAGATAGAGCAAATATACCAAACAAACAACTAAAAATGAACAAATTCTGGCATTTCAGAAATGTTCAATGACTAATATAGCGATCCCTCTTTTCAATAACTGCCATGAGCCTTCCATCCATGGAGTCAGTTTCTTGTTTTGTTGACGATCAGCTTTTTGTGCAGCAGCAACCACAGCCTCCCAAATGCTGTTCAAAGGGGTGTATTGTTTTCTCTGACTGTAAATCTTACATTTCAGAAGGGCCCACAAGTTCTCGATAGGGTTTAAGCCAGGTGACTAAGGGGGTCATGTCATTATTCTGTCATCTTTGAGGCCTTTGCTGGCAGTGGAGTACTTGGATACATGTGATGGAGCATTGTCTTGCATAAAAGTCTTGGCCTTCTTGAATGATGCAGACTTCTTCCTGTACCACTGGTTGAAGAAAGTATACTCTAGTAACTGGTAGTAAGTTTGGGAGTTGATTTTAAGTCCATCTTCAACCTGAAAAGGTCCAACTAGCTCAGGGTTAATAAAAGCAGCCCATACCAGTACCCCTCCTCCACCTTGCTGGCGTCTCACTTGAAGTGGTGCTGTGTGTGTCCATTAGTGATCCAGCCACAGGCCAATCCATTTGGTCCATCAAGAGTCACTATCAATTCATCTGTCCATAAAACCTTTGAAAAATCTTCAAATATTTCTTGGCCCAATCTACACATTTCAGCCTGTGAGTCTTGTTCAATAGTGGTTGTGTTTCAGCCTTCCTTGCCTTGGCCATGTCTCTGAACACCTTGTACTTCTAGACACGCCAGGTAGGTTGCAGTTCTGGAATATGGTGGCACTGGAGGATAATGGATTCCTGGTAGCTTCATGTTGTAATTCTTCTCAAGGCTCCTACAGTTAATTTGTGTCTTTTCTTCTCCACCCGTGTTTTACGACCCTGGTAAATATTTGCAATGAAATGTTTGATTGTTCGATGAGCTTAGCTGTTTCAAGAGTGTTGTATTTTTGACTTTTCAGTGTCAGTTAAATCTCTTTACACAAATACAATCACTTGAGAATGCTTAAATCCAATAGACATGCAAGTATATAAAGCTTGGCGTTGGAAAATATGTACAGAAATAGTGATAAGGTCAGAATACTCACTTGCCTAATAATTGTGCACACATATGTCTCAAAACCAGTTTTAAAGAGCGAAAAAACATTAGCCGATGTAATTCTAAATAATGAAAAAATAAACAGCTTTAGGTGATTTTAAAGAAACAGATTTACTAAATTATGATTGTCAACTGTAAACTGTGATGTCACATATGATTGAGAGTTCTCAATAGTCACATTACTCAAAGGAATAATCTGGTAAAAAGTTAAATTTGCCCTATGTTACACCTACCTCAGATGTAGTTGATCAGCTTGGACACATTTGACTTCTGAATTTTATTTCTGTAGTGTAGACCTGGAACTACAAGGCTAATGTTGCTTAAAAAAAATGTCAATAGTCACTAAAATAGTTTCTGTAAATACATCCCCAAAACTTTTAAACCACATCCAGCTCACCATTACGGTGATGCAGAATTGTGGATGTGGTATAGGATGCAGTATGGCTTGCTGCAAGCTATAAAAACAAACTAATCTTGATGGTAGCTGAATGTTGTGAGTGCCCTTTTTAGACAAGATTGTCTGTTTTCACATTTCAAGATTAGGAGTGCTGATTTACAGTCTAGTTTTTGTGACCATGACTTACATAAATAAAAAGGAATATAAAGGAATCTCATCCAAGACCAGTCCTACTTTTTACTTCTTTGTGAATATTATTTCTGGTGTTGTCTAAAATGGCTGCTTGTAGTGGTGAGGTTTTGTTCATTTTTTTTTTTTATAGCTTACAGTAAATCATACTGTGTCCTAAACTACTACACCACTTTACTGAAGAGCTAAATGTGGTTTGAACAAAACGTTTTGGTGATGTATTTATGGATTTGAGTGACTATTGAGTTACTACTGACATTAGCTTTGTCGCCCCAGTGCTCAGAAGCAAAAGTTGGACTTCAAGCGTCATTCACTGAGCTCAGTTAGAGTAAGGGAGAAAAACTGCAATGTAAGTAGGGAAAATTGTGTAAATGGAATTTTAAGCCAAACCAATTTCTTAAAACTCATTTGCATAAAACCTCCTCACTTGGTCACTTAGATAACATATCTTAAGTAAATGTTGGACCCTTTGTCTATACATTTGAATTTCAGCTCCTCCAGCATCCAGTCTGTTGCATAGCCATCTCTCAGCACCTCTCTCTCTCTTGCACAACAGTCCTTTGTCTCCCTCCCACTGTCTTTTTACTCTGCTTCAGGGTTCTCCATTTGTACCTTTTTTCCATCGCTCACTATCTTCCCTCTGCAACGCATACTTCACCTCTATTAAGGCTCAGCTCTTTGGTTTCTTTTTTCTATTGTGCCTCATTCTTACAGCAGGTACCTCCAAAGCATGTGTACAGAGTGTTGCAGTGCCAGGAGGAGGAGCTAACCCAGATGGTGTCCACTATGTCAGACGGCTGGAAGTTTGAGCAGGTCAGCGTACGCACCTGCCGAAAGCCCCGCCCTGGACTGCTCTGGACTGTGGGTTGGATTGACACTGAGTTGATTTCCCTCCCCCTGCCCGCAGTGACCCATTGTCCCTCCAGAACTTGTAGTCTGCTAGCATATCTGATTGCTGCAGTGATACCTGCATCTTATGTGGCTTCAGGGTTATGAATTTCAGACTAAGGGTGCAAAAATGCACCTAAAGGTGCTGATTCCACAGCATTAATTACGGAATGTTACAAGTGATTAAAATTACAGCAGACCTGACCAGCATTCTACAGACTTTGATTACTCATCATTTTTAAAAGTCATCCTTAAAATTTAATTTAGATCTAGCAACCAGTAGACATTAGAATGATTGGACACATTAATAGATCATTTCGTAAAACATTCAGGGCTGTAGCCTTGGATGCCCAGGCCTGACGATGCTACTGACTTAAGTGACTCAGTCAGTGTTTACACGCCAGCTGTCCTATCTAATGCCCATCAAACACCTGTCCTTCCAACATGTCATTTTTTTCCCCCACTTGCATGCAGGAGTAAACGTAAACTCAATAGTGATCAAGTCAAATGACACTTTCACATTCTGTAAAGTATATTTAAAATAAATATTTACTCATATGTGTTAATCTTTTTGGTCCAGAGCAGCTCCTACGCAATGGTTTGTGGAGAATTCTCTCATCAGATACAGTAGTAAAAACCTAAGAGCTTAAAAACAGATTTGCTGTTTGATTAGAAAATAAAATGAGAAAAAGAAGCCAATGAAGTCAATGACTGAAGCAGCTATGTGACAGAGCTGGGGCAGCATGCATGGGAACATAGTGGTACTTGGATAGGAATCATTATACCCAAAAAATTGAGATAATTCATTTATTTGTGATAAAATTCCTCTAGCATTTTATCACACAATTTTCACTGAGCACTTTTCTTAGCTACAATGGCCCTGTATAAAGCAATGCACCTTGCTGCGTTCTGAGTTAAGGTGACGTGACGTGTGTCTGGCATTAAGTTATGATGCAATAAACTAAACCAGCTATAAATATGTGTATTTATTTTCTTATATTACTCTTCTGGTTGGTTCTGAAATATAATGGTGGTTGATCTGATCTAACCAGGACCTACATAAGATAATGTTTACAAATAACTGCTAAACCCTCACAGTTGTTGGTGGCAAGAACAAAAGCATGGTATATATTTTTTTACTGATTTGATTTGAGCTGCATTTGAGAAATTCTGTTGGATACTGAGGTTTCTGTTGATGCTTCATTTGTGTAGATAATCTTACATTTTTTGCTTCTTGACAGTAAAACAATGTCAGTGCAGACTCAAGCAAGGTGATGCAGAGTCTGCAATTACAATGTGATAGTAACTACTTATGTAATTACACAATTGCAATTAGTATAGCGAAATGAAAATAACTTCACTTCTATAGGCAAGATAAGGGTGTTTGATCTAGCCCCCACTTTCCCTTTCAAACACAACACCTTTGAGTCTTGAGGACATGTAATGTAACACTCTCTCTCTTGTAGATGGTGAACATTGGCTCATCCTACAGCTATGGCACAGAGGACCAGGCTGAGTTCCTTTGTGTCGTGTCCAAAGAGCTGCACACATCTGGCGGTTTTCCGGGGACTGAGCAGAGCCACAAGAATAAGGTTAGAGCACACAACATGTACATACTATTGTTCTGTTTAACCCAAACACTTTACCATTTCCATGATCACACTTGATCATACTTCTCACAAACTGATGATCATCACTGGTATTGTACAGCATTTGTATATCCTTTAGTACAGTCCCATTTTAAATCAGTTCTCATTCAGTATCATATATTTGTATGGGCTTGTTTTCTGACTGCAAAGACCTTATCATCTGCACAAATTTGTTTTTGACGATTTTTATGAAACATGTTCATTCCTCTTTTTTGTCACCCATGTGCTTGCGATCCTTTTTGTTCTCCACCTTTTGTTCTCTCTGTTGATCATCCATTAATTGTCAAGATATCAGAATCTCAGGAGGATGAAGGAGCAAAGGAGGAGCAGGAGGAAGAGAGAGAGAGGAATTCCAGCCCCAATGAGTGGATTAGAGATTAGGAGGCTTGTGTCATTGTTCAAATCACAGCAATGGGTGAGGACAAATGCCAGCTCTCTGTGTTTGTGATAGACGTAGAAATTTCAAGCATATCCCATAATAAGAGGACGCTGGAGTGTTGTGTTTCATTGAATTGGGTTTATGTGTTGTGAACTGCAATGCAGAAACACAGTGGAAAGGCCCTTACCATCCTATTTGGCTTGGCTTATGTTTTTTGATGGCATTTTAGATGTTAGCCTTTTCACTATGTATTAATTCAATTCATATTTGAGATTTACACAGTGTTGCCTTGAATATATATAATATCCTAGGAAAAAAACAGCACAACACAAAGTCTTTCTAGGTGTGTTTATATTTATAGTGGGGGTGGGTTTTTATGTAAACTGTCAGGGGTGAGCATGAGTTGCAAAATCATGTAATTGAGTGCTGGATTCTACCATGGTTTGGCGATTTTCTCACTCAAATTCAGTACAGCAGTAAATTGCTAGGTTCAGTTGATGTGTTAAGAGAAAGTAAATCACCAAATTGTCATGACGGCAGCCTCCCACAGTGACAGTTAGCCAGAGGAGGCTATGGTTTTTACACAACCACATTGTACTTTAACTGACCCACATATGGAAGCAAATTGAGACAAAGCTGCTATGAGGGTCTCAGCCCCCTGTGCACCAAGGTTTGCATCAGTGCCGGCGTCAAGGGGGGGCATTCGAAGGCATTGCCCCTCCTAGTGAGTCGCCACGCCCCCTCCTACACACGCTCCAGCACCCATATGAATATAGTTCTTGATCCATAGTGCCCCCCCATAGTCAGTCAGATGCCAGCCCGGTAGATCCGCTCTGACGCCGGCCCTGGTTTGCATGGGAGCATTCTCTTTTCATACCAGGGTTCGTTTTAAATAAATCAATGCTCCCAAATTTGAACATACCATAACGCATTTATGAAAAATGTTTATTTTTGCAATCAGTTGCAGTTAACTAAATTAGGTTCTTACAGTATTAAGAAATCAGTATATGAGATATTTGTAAAAGCTGTTTTTCCTACAAATGTAAGTATAACCACAGTTCAGTTTTATGTTTACTTTAAGTCCATAAAATGAAATTTACATTTATTCCAAATACATTCAATATCAGAATGAGTTTAATAAGCAGGTTGCAATGCAATGTTATAGCCTAGACATTAGAAACATCCAAGCAAGGCTGCACACACACTGTACTTAAAACATTTGGGTGGAACTTAGATTATACAGAATTCAGTCCAAATGATGGTTTTCTTTACTTGTCCTGCACAGTCTCAGCTCCATAAACTTTCATTTAGTCATCGCCACCTACATCTCTATCTGGAGAAGCATTTCTCCTTTGATCAGGCTTTATTTAGCAGTGTTCAGTATTATTTATGTGCAGCACCTTTACTTCAATGTAACTATAGTGAAGCTAAAAAAAACTCAAATGCTGATTATTTTTTAACTTTTTTTTTTTTTTTTTTTTTTACCTTTTCACAGCTTTTCCAGATTCATGGATCCTGGATTTAGAACATGCTGCTTTTTCTGCTTTTTCAAGTTTCCAGATCCAGTTTTGTATTACCATTACTTTTTATAATTACTGAATTGTCCTTCTCAGAGAGCAGCGGGGAAAATATTCATCTTACAACCAGCGGCAAAAAGACATGGAAGAAGCTCAGAACTGTGTATTATGGATATTCCAGAGGAAATGTGTGGTATGGGGGAAAAGGTATTAGTGCTTAAACAAAGCACATCTTAGTAACCTGAGACCAAAGAGCAAAGTAATTTTGGCATAACATTCTACTATTAGTGATTTGGAATAATTCTGGTGAAAAAACTGGGATAGATTTGAATACCCACAATGATGGGGAGTAAGGGATGGCATTAATGATGTGTATTATATATTGCTGTTCATTTTAATCAGTGGTACAAAGACTTTATTTGGTGATTCTTAGCATGGATCGTTGGGAAGCCGACTTGTTTGTAAAAATGCCAGTCTGGTACTGTTTGGTCCTGCTAGCACATGTGAATCGGCTGTGGACTTGTATCCAGGGCACCATTAGACTCCATGTACTCATAGTGTGACCCTGGAATGGCACCAACATCACTCTGTACCAGAGTGTGACTGTGGCTATGGCCCCACAGTCTTTGAGCTTTCCAGTGTTAGGTACCACTGGGACTCTGCTGTGCTGTTGGCTAATGATGGCCTATAATGTGAGGTCAGACAACTGCAGATGATGCCATGCTACAGGTTTGTGTTGCTGCTTTAGCTTTGTCATCTCACACACATCTTGTAGACTTGTAGACTGAGGTCCTATTTATAAGCAGGAGGCCTCAAAAAATTCAAAAAATTGAATCTATCATAGTTATGAGCTTGCACCTGACAAATACAGTCAGGTGTAAGTGCATTACTATGGTAGATAGTAAAAGGGCAAATGAGTGCAAATGTACCTAATAAAATGGCAAAGGCAATATTACACATTCCAATAAAAGGCTTTCTCTGTACTTCAGAAAGAAAAAAATTACTGTCCACAGTAATTTAGGGTACACTAGATGGAGATTAGGTTGAAGAACAGCTGAGCATTCCTTTAAATCACTTTTTTTTAAAGCAACAAACCTCATTTCAACACGAGATCAAAATAGCACCTTGTGCTTCCTTCAGCGCTTTGCTGGTGAAGTTAGCTTAGCTTTCTTTGGTATGTGCCATGGCCTGTTAGTCTGCTATGACTCTCAAAATGGTATACTCTAATACCCATCCTCAGTGTCTATCCAAGAGGCATTTGTAATTATAAAATTAGAATAGGCCAGTGCATTAGTAGGTCGCTCGATTCCTATTAGGTGTGTGTCAACTGACAAGGCAACATGTTCTAAGTAAAGCATACTGAAATACTGGAGTGAGAGCAATCTTATGATGTTCAGCTAATATTTTTAGGACAAAGCTTATATGAAGCTTTTTCTTCCTTGAATCAATACACTGTGGTCTACTTAGACATCGGACACTTGTGGAAAGCTTTTTGTCCAGAACTAAGTTTTAAATGTGTTTCTCTTTTTATATTGTATATTCCTAATCTTAGCCTTTCTATAAATCTTACCCTATTTATAGAAACCAAGACATGACCATACGTGGTCCAGACGTATCTAACGTGGTTCACATACCTGTTTTATTATTTTCAGCCTTATGATTAGTGAATGATTTTTATGAAATACTCCCATGTGGAAGGACATATGGGAAGTCTTATTTTATGTTGACAAGTTTTAAATGAGTTGTCCTTTGCATGTCAGTCAAACCAGGTCATTGAGTAATGGATTAAATGACCTGCAGTGTATTTTTGATACTTTTCTTTTCGTAAAGTTCTTTCGTATAGGTCACCGAAGTACTCCTAAACCCCAAAACATCTTTATGCTAACAGGTGTTTGAGGTTGATACTTGTTTAAGGACAAAAGGTTTGCCCTCTGTACAGAGGTCAAAGTAACTTACATTTTCCTGTATTATTTTGCCTTATTCATTGTTTCATACAGATTTTTTTTTTTTTATTTCCAGTGTTTTTGTTGGAAAATTTGAACTAGCTTACCAGTTGTCCAGGTTAAGAGGTCATAGATTTGAATCATGTGTAATGTTTGGAATCAGGCATATTTATCAATAACAGACTGGAGATTTCTTTGTGTAAAAATCAAATTTTTCATCTTAACATTTGAAAAATTATTCATAGTGTATATAAGCCAAAGAAATTTGGATCAGTACATTTTTCAGGAATATGTTGTTAAGGAAAATAAATCGTATGTTACAGTAGACAATCTATGCATTGATGTGTGACCCAACATTCAAAATTCATTCATTCATTTAAATTTTGTTCCCCCTCCCACCCGTGCTGTAATATATCACTCTAACTGATGACTAAAAAAGTAAGCAAGCTGAAACAAGCACTCTTTAAATATACAGTCTAAAATAAATTCTGTAGTGAAGTGAACTGGTACAGGCAGATGTTTAATGATGAGAGAGTACTGATGTGCAACGTTACAGGTAAGTGCTCAGGTTGTCTACAGTTGCCAGGTGCAGGTACTCAGGATGATCCGAGTTTCCTAGCACAGAGCTCCCTCTAGGTCGTCTCTGCCGAGCTGAAAGAGTCTTCCTTATCTCCAGGCTTGGAGAGCGCTTCTCTAGACACATCTTAATCAACTGGGCCAGGTCCTGCTGTAGACACTGGAAGTTTTCTCTACGATTTCCAAGGGGTGAATACAGTGGATAAGACAAACAAGCTAAATTCAACAACACTGTTAGGTTACAAAAGTTTTCAGTTTTGAGACCACAGGGAACAGACTGGTAACACCATTTCTAAAGCTACAGTGGTGCTGTAGACTGTATAACAAACTGTGTCAAGTTTATTGAACACTCTTGTCATGCCTATATGAATTGGCCATTTTATTAGAAACACCAGTCTTCAAACAGCTGTTCATGTGTGTTCATGCTTTGTTGAAATAAAACACACTGGCCTTTTATAAATAAGTCTGGACCCTGCTTGAGTCTAATTTGTTACACTCAGTGTGTCACTACTGTACTGAGAATTGTCCACCACCTAAGTAATAATGTGGTCATAAGGTATTCCCTTTCTTTTAATAGACAGGATAAAAGGGGGTTAATAAACTGTACAGCAACAGATGGGCAACAGAGTCAGGTGGAAGTGCATCATTATATGACAGACATGCATGATAAAATGCCATTTCTTTCACTGACTGCATGCTTCCGGACCCCCATAGATGCTCCCGTTCAACACAACATACACCCTTGACTATAGTGCAGGTAAAACCCACATACTCATACATCCAATATGTGTGAATGATGATGAACGTGCAAAATGACTCACGCTGTTGGAGGAATAGGGAGGTTGTAATTTTGTCCTGTGACTCCTGTTAACCAGTATGTCACCTCTTTGCCCTTACCCTAATGACGAATTCTAGGTGATAAAAAGGTTACTTGATGGTGTTGAACGAGATAATGCCTTGTTAATTTATTTAATTGTTGTTCATTCATAAATGAAAACTTCACACAGACCTTTAAATATGTCTCTCCTCTCTTCTTATACTCAAACTTGCAGTTGGTATGCTTGAGAATGTTGATAGTAGACTGACTCACATGGATTCGCAAGGCTGGGTCAAGTAAGGCGAAAGAAAAGTAATTATGTGAATAATTTCTGCCTGGCTTTGGTTAACAGCTTAAAATTTGCATTCTAGCCATTTCTACATGGAAAACAAGCCTGTTCAAGGAAAACAAAGAAATACAAAACAGGCAGTACTTGCTGCAATAGCTACAGTGGGCTGCTTGCGTAATCCTGTTGACTCCATGTAAGAGGCTGTGTTCACCGTGTCCCCCAGAAGGCAGTACCTGGGCATTTTGAGCCCCACCACACCAGCAGCGCAGGGACCTTTTCCACAAAGGAGAAGTTATTGGCTGTGAACTGTATATGGCATGCTACTCCTTTTGGAAACATACAGTATCTTATCTAGTGTCAGTCACACACAAACTTTACTTGATCTATATTTCTTTATGATGGGTTTAATTGCGCAGCAATTTAAATTTAATCAATTATATCACAGTTGGAAAAAAAGACAAACTATAATTTGAGGAACAAACTAAACTGCATCAATGTGATAGCAACAGTTACAGTATGTTTCTGATTAGCATGTATACCTGGGACCATCGATTAAAGGCAGAAGAGACCATGGGGTAACAATACGAGCCATATTCTCTTTCATTACAACTGCATGTATTAAAAAACCTGAATGATTATTACCAGTTATTACCTCCAGTTCTTTTTCACTAGCAGTCTCAAAGTTTAGATCAGGTCTAAAGTAAGACATCATTCTGGGATACTGCACGCAGTCCAACTTTTCTGTTCAAGAGCATATTAAGGATATGTCAGAGGTCAGCTGGAAATACTAAAACTTGAACGAGTAACATTTGGACAGGAAGTCTACAGGACTACATGTGATATGACTGGAGTTGTAAAGTGTATAATCGTACCAGCAATTTTTCCTAGATGTAGTCAATTAGTCAAGAAATGTTTGGAGTCAAAAATTACTGTAGCACTTGAGCTGACCCTAATGCTGCTAACAAATGCTAAAAGTCAATGGTGGCCCAAATTGTTTACATAAAAATATACCAACAAAATATAGCTACAGGCAACCATTTTAGATGATACCAGGGTTGGTATTCACAAAACAGTCATAAGAAGGACTGATCTTGAATCAGATTCTTTTGTATTTATGATGGTTGTCACTAGATCTAGATCAGCACTCCAACTGAAAACCAAAACAGACTGAAAATAGGCAGCTCACAGCGTGGATATACAGTGATGTTTCGCTCATTTGTATAACTCTGAGTGAGTCATACTGTGTCCTAAACTTCAGACACCAAACTGATGGACTGGCTGACTGACTACATTTGGGCTGAGGGGAAAATTGCAGAAACCTGATTGCTTGCTGAACTTTCTTATACAAAAATATACAATACAAACAGTAACATAAAAAAAGTTATTTATTTAATGAAGAAATGAGGTTCAGATGCAGTAGTAGAGGAGCCTTTTACCTCTGTCTGGTCCGAGGATGGTATTAAAGCCAAAGCCAGTGATTTTCACCACCATACGATTATCAGTAACGCAATTTGTGGACTTCAGGTGGCCGTGGACTTAAATGTTGCTTAAGTGTAGGTAGGACATGCCCTTCAATGGAAGATAACAAAAACATGACTGTCCTGCATCAGGAGCTTCAGTTTACTCATAGTAATTTATTGCACACTTAGACAGTTCTAGTCCACGTACCTTTGCAATGTCATACATGACAGAGATTTTGTACTCCCAGTCCATGAAGGTCCTCTGGATATGAAATCTTGTCATTGAGCACATGCTGGAATAGTATATACTTCCAATATTTTACAAGGACCTTATAAGTAAAGCCTTCTGTATATAAGCTGACAACTGATAATGTGTGTTGTACATACCCTCAGAGATCCACGCTCACCATACTCAAACACTCCAAGAACCTCCTGCTCAATCTTGATCATGCCATAGAATTTTATCAGGTTGTAGTAATCAATTTGTAACAGCTGAAAAACATAAAGGCCAAAAAAGAGTTGCATCTTTCAGCTATAGTTTCAAATAATTGTTTCAAGAGTTATTGTTTAGTTATATTTAAAATGTCAATGTCACAAAATCATGTATCTCCTAAATAACTTTTCTTAATGAAAGTTAATGTGAATAAATATTTTTGTCAAGTAATTTGGACATTTACACTTGTCTATTCATGAAAAATGACTTTTCTTACTGCATTAAGCTCTATTCTCTGACTTTCACTAAAGGAGAGATCCAAGTGCTTCATGTCCTTAAGGAGTACAGTCTACAAACACAAACACACATTGTTGGAGTAATTAATTTTGAACTAAATAGATGCTAAGTTCACTACAGAGCCAATGGAAGAATGATAAAGCACCTTTTTATCATAGTGTGCAAGGCGAATCTTGTTACTCTTATCTTTCCAGGCATCCTCATCTATCTGAATGAACAGAATCACCACAAGTATTATCAGCCTACGATGGTTACAAAGGCTCAGAATTATTGTCCATAAACACAAACTCTAACCTACAGACAAACCCAATAATAACTGGATCCCCATGTCACAATTATTAACATCATCTGTATTTAGTATTTTGTGCAACCCTTTGTTGACCACCATAACAGCAGTCTTCTCCTATAATGCTTGATGAGACTGGATAATATAAAATGAGCAACCTGAGATCACTCCTCATTACAGAATCTCTCCAGATCCTCCAGGGTTGTTTTGTGTGGATGTTTTAGATCACTGTTCTGTTTGGCGACCCTAAGATGCAACCATTTTCTGCAAATTTCAACCATACAAAAACAATTCCTCACTAAGCATTTACGCTCTGTGTGCCCCGGGGTTAACCAAACAAAGCTGTAATGAACCTCTTTGGGCAAGTTCATTACAGCTTTTGGTTGTTTAAACTTCAAAATTATTGTCCTAACAATGGAGCGATGTAAAAATCTTTAAATAGCCATTATCCTATTTATGACAATCAGGAATGTTTTATGTAAGTTAATTAATGTATTTTCTAATATTCTCCATGTTGATAAACAACTAATTTTGCCTCTGTGTCATGTCATATTTACATCCCAGCGAAGCAGGAAGGGTGATCTTTTGAGTTCTTCAACACTTAGACAAACATAAAAAACATGCTTCAGTTAAATTCTGTGCAAGTTGTCTTGTAAAACTGCTTCCATTAAAAGTTCAATCCTCTTTTTTTAGTGAAACTGAGTTAATTCACCACAAATATTCAATTCAAATTTTTTTTCAATTCAATTTATTTATATAGTGCTTTTTACAACCAAGTTGTCACAAAGCAGCTTTACAGAGTCCAGGTCTGAGCCCCTAGTGAG